>JBCFXI010000384.1:0-178696 GCA_038496175.1 Ampulex compressa | reverse complement strand
TGTCAATATCACTCTTGTATCGTCGCCTAAACACTCTTCAGTGGGTCCACGCTCTTATGACCTACGGAATATTTATGTCTTTTCACAGCGCACTATTTTCCCGTTCCCACAATATAATATATTAATTATCTACCTATTATAGATATGTATCCTAATAAAATATTAGAATACA
This sequence comes from Ampulex compressa, assembly GCA_038496175.1. NCBI lineage: Eukaryota > Metazoa > Arthropoda > Insecta > Hymenoptera > Ampulicidae > Ampulex > Ampulex compressa. The sequence continues at coordinate 178,524 of JBCFXI010000384.1, read as the reverse complement.
TACAAACACACGCACACACACTCTGATATTAGAAAATATGTATATATCTTACATCTATAAAGATTGTATAATTAATTTAATGCATTATATTTTCTTGTTATTTAATTCCATATCTTTGGATATTCCGTAAGTTACTTTCTATTACATAAGGTAATTTAAGTTCTGGCTCTTGGTAGTCTTCGGATACGACTTGACTATAAAATTAAATCAATATTAGTCTGCAGCCAACGAAAATTTTGCAGCCGTAAATTGCGCACTTTAGTTCAGCTGCCAGATGTGGAGAAAATTTGAAGCCATAACATTACCCTGTGAAAATTTGACGCAGTATTTTAAAGCGGAGAGTATGAGCCTTAGACCGATAAGAGCAGCGAGAAACTCCCTCGAAGATCACCGAGATCACGGTATGAATTTAATTAACGGTGTTTGAGGACGTTACTTATCACCTACGGAATGCAATAATTGCGATACGTTATTGTAATAAATCTTTTCCGGCGTTATTCGAATTTTAAAGGGTACGATGAAATTTTCCACCTCTCCGTGATATTGTTAGAAGATCTTTTAAAGAGAAATGAGTGCTTTTTTTTTTTACTTTTGCATGGACGGAATCTTAAACTCTTATATTTCTCATAGGTAATGAAAGCAGAAGATGTAATTGTTGAGAAAATAGAAATGACGTATACAAGTAAATTAGTCAATCCCGTATAATACAAATTTCTACTAAATATTAGTATGTCTGATATTTATTTGGTCAAAATTTTTTAATATTTTTTTATTAGTACTTCAAGTAGCCGATGTGAATTTATAATAACATATGAGAGGGGCATTATTTTCTCTCGATTGTCAGTATTTATAATAAATTAAGAATATGTAATATAATTATATTATATATCAAGCAATTTATTTATAAGAAAGGTTCGGTGTAATGCAACTATTCTGCTACTCTAGGAAAATTACGTGCCAGAAATAAATTATCGATATCCTGTATATAACTTGCATAATTAACATTGTATTCTATATTGAAACTCTTATACAAAATCATGTTACATCCAGACTACTTTCGTTCCTGCACATTGCGTATAGTGTTACATATGGCGGCCCTATGCTCATGGAAAAGAGAAATCAAGAGGAGGAAATAAATAAGTAAAGAGGGCTAAATGTTCAAAATCGTAAAACAACATCTCGAAGACAAGGGATCACCAAGGCTCCCTAATCTTCCTTAAAAGTACAGTATATTTTTTTTGGCGTCGGGGACCCAAGGACACACCGCCAGATAGGAACCAAATGCACGTGCAGGCGACAGGCATACACTGCATTTTTCCGCTAGGAAGGGGTAGTTTTCCAACAATATATATACGGGAAATCCTTAAGACGCGAGTGCACTTATTAGTAAAATTTTCGACTCGGCCGGACGGTAGTTCTCAGATTTCTCTCGATCTCCCTGATCCAAAAATAGGTAAGAATTAACTTAGTACTAAAATTTTTTTTCGAGTTCTCTCCGTTAGGATACCAAAGTTCAAGATATTTCTAAAACATTTGAGGCGCATTAATTTTGCGTATCGATGTTCTGAAGAATCCGAAGGATTAAGAATTTTAAGACATCCTGAGCGATCTGACGCGCATTCATTTTGCCATCGAAATCTCCGGACTGTCTCAAATTCTCAACCCGCATCTTCGGTTTTTTAATCGAGACTTAGACGAAGGACTCAAGACGCATTCATTTGCCTATTGGAAAATCGTCAGGGACCACGATTCGCCCTGGTCTAAATCGTTTTCGGAAAGCTTGAGGCGCATTCATTTTGCGTATCGGAGGACTCCAAGCGATCGATCGGTTTAATGAGTAAACGGTGTAAACGTAAACTTCGCGGTGGACAGGAACTCGAATTGAAACTATTCAACTTGAATTTGAGAAACTAATAAAAGCCTTTATTGCAAAAGAAGGTTTCGTTGATATCATTTTTAAATCTCCATGGAATGGAACCTTCACTACTTGCTCGACCAGGTCTTCTACGTTACTCAGTTTTACAAGGTAGTCCGCTACCTCGTTACCGTGCTGGCCCATATAAGTAGAGATTCAGACTACAGTTATTTCATTGTGCTCCCCTAGCCTGTTCAGCACCTGCATGCCGTCTCAAACCACTGACGATTCAGTGTGGTCTTTGCGAGTGCACCTATAGCTGCTCTGATGTTGAAGCAGATGGATATTCTTCTGTCTGTCTGCTGCTATCTGCTCGACATATTTCAAGGTGGCTAAAATTTCAGTTTGAAATACGGTGGCCAACTCACCCATGGAAATGGTTACCCTTTGGTCGTTTTTTTGGCAGTAAACACAGGTTCATTTGTCTCTGATCTATATGTAAACCAGAAGTCTGTCCTTGGATGTTGGACTGGTTTATTGGTGATCCAGTCTTCTCTAATAGGTATCTGAACTTAGAAGTTCCTTATCCCCTGCTGTTTTTTCGACATACGATCTTGCCTTAAAATGAATGGGTATTTGTGTAGTAATTCCAGTCCGGACTTGCTGATCCCAGTTCTTCTCCACTGACCCTGGGATTTTAACCTGCACGCTGTTTGTTTAGCTATTGATGTAACGATCAGGTCCAGCGATGGAATACAGATTGTTATTTCCAGAGCTTCTGTAGGGGTTGTTTTCATTGCTCCTACTGCAGCCCTCAGGTAATTCCCCTGTAGCCTTTCAGTAGGTACCTGGTTTCTCCCCTTTCCACCCTGGATCTCCGAACTACCGCTGCGTACGTCAGTCTCGGTAGTAGCACTGCCTGATATAGGCACAGGGCTAGCTTGGGCTTTAGTTTACAGATCTTTCCCATTACTTTTCTGCAAGCTCAAAAAACTGAGTAAAATTTCATCCTCTTGTGCTCGAGATGTGACTTCCAGTTAAGCTTGGGTGTTCGGTCCCAAAGACCGAACAGACTCGAACGAACAAGACACAGAAAAACGACAAAAACCAGCCGATTGCTTTACGGCCTTAGGGGTAAAATTTTCACCGGGCCTCTGTTTAATTTCAGAGGTACGCTAGGCAATAAAACATTTGGCATTTCTAAAGGCATAAGTGTGGCACTCTAACCATCGACAACACGTGTGTCCTGCCAATTGTTTTATGTTACCAACGATGCCCAAGGAAAGGTCAGGAAGGGCAATCTGTTAGCCAATCGAAGGAAAGAAACCGCCCAAAAAAACCATCAAAATCGTACAGAACCTTGCGATTGGTAAAGGAATTCCCAAACCCCGCCCGAGGAAGTGAACAAAACCACTACCAATTTATTAGCCATTTTACTTAAAAACCACAGCAAAACGCCACGCAAGGCAATGATCACTAATAGTCGCATTAATAGCCAGTCGCTCGTCGTCATCATTTAAGGCAGTTTTCAAGGAATCGTCTTTGACACTCGCGAAATCACGTAGTAAGCAAAGCAAAGTATTCAAGGAATCGTCTTTATCATTCGCGAATATCACGCATTAAGCAACGTAGCGAGGCGCCTAACTCGTTGACTCTAGTCTAAACGCGATTGCTTAAGAATATCACGCCCCACTCAACACCTCAATTTGTACATACGATAGTGTTAGTAAATTATTGTTAACCAAACACTTCGTTCTTAATCACATCCTGCATTTCCACTCGCCTTGATCAACGTGATCAAGTTTACGTCCCCATCACCGTCACGCAGCAGTTGAGAGCGGGATTTACGACTCCGCGAAATTCTACGTAAAGAATTACGGCAAGGGCTGGACGCGACATTGGGGTCTAGGTGGACCCCTAGGTATTTAATCTGGGAAGTATACTGTATTTCTCAGCTCCCTAACCTCAACAGTTCTATAGGTTCCGGTTTGTATTTTCTGGTAAATATCGTGGCCTCGGTCTTTAAAAGATTTAGCTTTTGTCCTTTGGCTTGACACCTGTTTTGGATAACCTTAAGAGCTTCATTTGTCAGTTCTTTAATAGTTGAGAGAAATCTGCTCCTTGCCACCATTGCCATCTCGTCTACGTAGTCATAGATGGAGAGTCTAATTTCTTGGAGTTTGAGTAGAAGCTCATTCACCACATAGCACCATATCAGAGGTGATAATACATTTCCTTGCGGGAAACCTTTGGCATGCTCGCCCTGCAAAGTCAGGTCCTCAGCATTGACGATTATCTTCTCGCCAGCATGCTTTGTGTCTAGTCCATGAGCGTGATAGGAATGTCCTGCCTGATCATTGCCTCTCTAATAGTTCCATAGGAGGTGCTATCAAAAGCTCCCTCAATGTCCAAAAAGACTCCAAGAGCATACGTCTTGGCTTCCAGTTCCGACTCTATTCTGCTCATAAAGTGATGTATGGCAATATCCGTAGATCTGCCCTTCCTTTGGCATACTGAGACGAAGCTAGTGGATAAGAGATTAGAGGGCCTTTCTTTAAGTAATGATCAACCAGTCTTTCCAAGCTTTTCAGTTAGACTGATTGGTCTAATATCCTTTGTCATTATGCGGCCATTTTTTTCCGGCTTCAATATGAAACTGACCTTTGTACCCCTCCAGGTTTGCAGAACGTGCCTTAGTTCTGTACTACCCCTGAACACCTTAGTCAGTGGACCTAGCAAGCAGTGTTTAGTTCCTGTTGTAGAAAGATGGGATATATATAATCAAGTCCTGGTATCTTGTATGGGGCGAAGTTTTTCACAGCCCAGTCGACGCCCTTTGGAGATACCATTTTGGCGGCCAGTGATCAGTCCCTGCGTTTATACGTATCTAGCTACTGTATCCCCTGGGTCATGCGATGAAAGGCTAGTCTCTTGAGATCCTGGGAAGTGCATCTCCAGGAGAAGTTGCAAAGACTTTCATATTTTCCGTGCAGTCGCCGCCTGCACGCTTAAGGCAGCCCAAACTTGGACGGTAGTTTTGGCAGAGGATCTTGCTCAATCTGAATGCCTTTGAGGCGCTCTTGAAGTTGTTGCAAAACTCTCTCCAGCTCTTTCGCTTGGGCTTCGTAATTTTGTTGCTGCAATTACGTTGGGAATCTCTATAGACTTTCTAATGTTGTGCTAAGCCTGTTCTCCTGGCTTTGTTATACCTGCTCTTTACTTCTGACGCGAGCTTTTATAGCTCTGTGTTCCACAATGGGATCTTGGTCATTGAATATTTTAGGAACGCGGTGCAGTTAGCCTCAAAGGCAGTCCTTATGGAGTGTTCCAAGTACCGTGCCGCCGAGTCCAGGTTGTCGTAGGTGTGAAATCGAGTTGGGGCTTTAATTAGCATTGCTTTTAAGTCTTTCTTGTAGGCTTTCCAATCAATTTTATTCGGGTTTTGTAACCATTTTTCTTTCAATCTGTGGCGGAGAGCGAATTGTATGCGACCGTGGTTAGATCTTGAAGGTTCGTTCGAGACCCTCCAGTCGATCACCACCAATCCAGCCACCCCTTTCGTGCACAGAGAGATATCTATGACCTCCTCCCTTCTGGCATCCATGAAGTCATGTGTGTTCCCTCCATTTAATAGAATAAGTCCTGCTTCAATGAGGAAGATATGGAATCTCCAATCAATGCCCCAGCTGCGCCAACCAACATGGTGGGAGTTTGCATTGCAGTGCAGGAGGAGTTCCAGTCTCTTCTCTTTAGTATAGGAAATTAGTCTCTTGATCTCCTCTGAAGGTGGTGGTTGCTTGGAGTCGTAAGGCATACAAGCTTCTTTTTTTTTTATAATATATTAAAAGAAGAGGTATCGACTACTTTGGTCATTAGCGTTTGCATATAAGCTGACTCTACGAGTACCTTCATGATCCACCATTTCTGGAGGTTAATTCTAGTCTGGACCACTGACAGATCTCCGTAACTGAGCTGTGACATAAAGGCTTATATTGGCCTTGTGGATTGCTCCACAGCCATGCAAGCCTCTAATTTCGCTGTGCAAGAACTATGGCTTTTGTATTAGTGATATGACTGTCCGCATCTTAGCCATGTCCCTCCATAATATAACTCAGGCACTTTTGCTATGATGCAAATTGATCTGTGCGATAGAGACCAGCCATAGATCAGGCTGTCTCTTTAGTCTCTGCTACTGCATTCCCCCTTTTTGCGATCTTTGCCAAGCTCCTTGAGGGTGCCTCGGCCCATCACATAGAACAGGGTATAGCTGAGTTTCCTGATGACCTCTAACGACTGTTCGTCCACCAGGCAGACAAAGTGGGCGCACTTAGCCTCCCTGCTTTCGCTCCCCCTGGTGACCATCTAGTCCCTGGTTTTCACATCCTCATTCTGGCGCGCCAGGAGTTTTTAAGTCTCCTCGGTGGTTAGATCGGGATCATCCACGTAGATGGCCACCCGATATCTTTCGCGGTGTTCATCTATCATACCGGTATAACCTGGTAGGTTTTCTCCCCGATTTTTGTCGTGGTAAGTATGTCGGTCAGCCATTCCCGGATAGTCTTCCGATATGACCGCAAGTCTAACTATGCCTTTCATCGCCTGTGCATAAGACTCTTGATCAGCGATCTCAGGCCTTTTGCCCTGGCGATCTTCCGATGCGCTGAGAGTACAATACTTCGACTTGACGCGTTTTACGGCGCCAGTCGAGACATTCCCTTGCTTGCCCTTGGGGTGCTTCTCAGAAGCCTTCGGAGAGGTTTCTGCGTCCCTTTTCTCGTGCTGCTGCTTTTTATAGCGGCGTCTGGCAGTGCCACTGTATCTGACGCGGGCTATTCCAGTTGTAGCGTCAGAGCTGGTTCCAGGCTGCTCACTCCCGACGGGAGATACCTCCTGGATGGCTTTTTTTTAGTGGTGATAAGTTAATTGTCTCTGGTTCCGTGTTGTACCCTCGAGAACCGCGGCACTGCGGTATCACCCGGTCAGAGCCGCGAATGACCGGGGCTTGGCTAGAATACTCTCGGAGGTCGCCCGGTATCCGAGAGGCACCGTTTGTGACGCAGCTCCCCCTGCGTCACGCAGCCCTCAGTACGGTTGCTCACACCTTGACTCGGATGAGTCGCTCCTTGGTCACCGCGAGACCCTTCCCTCGCGCATCATTCATACAGAGGGGGCTTCGAGAGACCTCTTTCATTTACGCAAGGAGAGCCCGTTTATAGGGATCCTTCAATCATACTTTACCATGCGTACGACCGCGTGGCAGGCGGCAGGGATGCGTCCTCCACCAACCATGTTAGCGAAAAGCGCGCCCCTCTCCCGTCTCCCGGCTAAGCCCACTCACCAACGAGAAGGTCTCACAACTCTTAGAGTGGGTTGAAGTAGCGAAAAGTAGTATTGTAGTATAAGAAAACAGTTTTCCATGTTATTTTCGGACATCAATAACATAGGGATCAGGGATTAGTGTGATTAAATATTTCCAATTATTCACAATATTATACTTTACTGTATACAGTTCTTCTCTCAAGGTGCGCTCCTTCGTCCTTTTCCACGCCTTTTAGCCATATTCACACACACACATACATACACACGCACGCACGCGCGCGCACACCCACATCCGTTACCACATACATTTGTATACTCACAATACACGCCTGTCGATAAGAGTTCGGGGCAATAAGGCGCGAACGCACTGCAACGAGTTGAGATGCAACGCCCTCAGGAATCCTACAATAAATTTCCGATCTTCCATGGTAGCAGCGAAACCAGTAGTTCTCACTTCACAGACTTCCTATGAATATATTATACCATACCATCATTTGGAAATTCAAGATCGTGTGCTCAGTTCATATGTATTTATGATAATTTGGGGATTGATGGGGATGATTGAGTTCAAGTACTTTTTTGCCGGCAACTTGTGTTGATAAGTGAAGGTACTTTAGTGAAATTACTATGATACAGTTTTATTCTATACTTTAGCTCTTTACTCTTCTCTCTGCTCACAATGTCCCTGCACGCACTGCCTTTCATACGTACACATTTATATACCCATCGAACACGTGCAGTCCTCAAATCATTCGTCATCTAATACGAAAAAACACGCACTCCGTCCCAATCGCTCTTCTTTCATCGCCTTATATCGCAAATACTCTTCTTTCGGTTGCACGCATTTATACTCTCTAAAATATGTATCCATTTTCACGCCAGCCTATTTTAACATTCCCACGATATTAGGTCTCATAACTTCATCAAGATGTTTTTTTAGCCTCGCTTATCATTTGTACCAGTTCGATATCGTTACCCCTCTGTAGAAATCTTTATAAAGAAATAAGCGTACACACCACTGCGTCGTCGATATTGTCCAAAATGCCCCCAACAAAAAGAATATTAAATCTAAGAGTAATTGTTCAAAACCCGACGACGACTCGCCCTTATATCCAGCCTTTCTGGCACAATCTACGGTGGCCCGTTTTTACATCATCATCTTGAACGTCCAATGTTATAGAAACTAGTAAAAACGCAAATAGAGCTGTTTTTTGCCTATTCGTTAAAAGAGCACCCAACCGTGTGAATTTTGCGGATAACGTGATGGTTTGGAAAATGAAAGACCTGTGATATATGTACTAGGCGAGTTTTTATTGTTTCAGTGGAGAAGTCTTACGATTGTTATCGTGGGATTGTTGACATAGAAACGTGGAAGTATTGAATTTATACAGAAAATGACTCTTAATTATTTTAATAAATATGTGCTATTGGATTGTTACAGTAAACCTGTTAATATTCAACGATGCATAAGTCTTATTAATGTAGAAGGCCATTATTAAGTGAAAAAACTACGATCGTATCGTTAACAGATAATGGTTGATGAAAGATAGAAGAACTTAATATACGTAGTGTCCTTATATGGTTATCGTAGATCTGTTAATATTCGATTAGGATTATGCCGCAAATTGTCGCACTTTCATTATGCAATTCATTAAAACCGCTATCTTAAAACGTTTTTCATATTCCTCAATGTACAGTTGCACAAAAGGCGGCTTCAGCAAAAGTAAGTGACAAAGTCGAGTAAAAGGAAATTTCGACCGTTTCCTGGTCGAAAATCGCACAATTTGTTGAGTTAAAATTAGTCATTTAATAATATATCGTCACGCGCTTCAAGAAAATAGAATGTATATTATCAAGTTATAAATCGCCTATCTTGTAAATACATCAGATGCTTTAAATGCATCATTAAGTAGGATTTAAAAAAAAAATACGTTAAATTGGTTAATCGTCTATTTTGTTCGATTTTTTAATTAATCGCGAAAGAGTGTATAGAAATATCGTAAGCTTCTTCTATTACATTAAATGAAGATAATTTTATTGTATCATGTGTACTGCGTGTATAAATACAAGATCTTGTGTTGATAATCTTTTCTCATGAGACGTGATCTAAACAGGAACATATTAGACCACTAGTGAACATTTCTTTACTAGTTACGTTACATTATGTTATAAGGGGTATCAGGATAAGATGAGATAGGCAGGTGGAAGGAAGAGGTAATAATGTAAGACGTGAATATGCTATTGTAACGACCTTTCTGTTTTCCTTTTCTTTCAGTATAATATATGACATATTATGTGTCAAACAATTGGTTTTTTTCAATTGGAAAAGAAAAGCCCATAAATAACTTATAATGTTTCGACTCGGTTATAAGTTCACATTTTGTTTAAGATGAATAATATAAAGTTAATGTTACAACAAATTTTTTTTAAATCAAGAATTGTATTAATTGTAGATAATTTCAAGATGAGAGTAGAGATTAAGTAAAAAGTGCACATCTCCTGATATGGACAACAAAAGTGAACAGCGCTGAGAAGTCAAATATAAGTGTAATTGAGAAACAAACTAAAGAAGGACCGTTGGAAGGACAGAATATTAATCACCAGAATTGAAACGTACCTTAAAACTGTGTAAAAGAATTCATTATAGTTAGTTGTCAATTTACTGTATTCCATATAGAAAGAGCACTTACGACTAATTAATTGTTCTACGCATATTTTATTTCGTAAAATATACTACAGTTGTTCCTTTTCTTTTACAGTGACAAAGCTGTTATGCGTCTGTTTAGGTATAAAATAGCAGTAGAGGACAAATTGAAGGATTGACAGTTAGTTAGTTAAGTTTGTATTTAGATAACAATTATGGCGGGAAATTCAATTTAAGTTTTTGTAATAAGAAGAGGAAATCAATTTGTCAATTTCTTTTATATCGTGAAAAAGATTATTGTAGGCAGGGTTTAGATTCAAGGTATCCGTCTGTAAGTTCATGGGACTGGGTTCAGTTTCAAAGTGAAGCATTTATGAGGTGAGGCGTTTGAATAGTACGTGCAAAATCAAAGGAGTGATTGTACTTATGTTGGTGCTGTAAGACGACAGAAATATTCTTTTCTATACCATGGATGTGTTCATTAATCCTTGTTGCTAAGCGACGCTTACTCTGGTCTATGTAACTGGCGTTGCAATCACGATATTTGATCTTATAACGTATGTTGCACTTATATACTCGTGGTACTTGGTCTTTGCCGAGGCAAACAACGTAGCTTAGTTTATGGTACGGGATGAAAGCTGCGCGAAAATTGTGTGACCTAAGAATTCTATCTGATTTTTCAAAAATATTCTTGAAAAGGAAATAGGAATGAATTTTCTATTATCTATTTGGTTTGATATGATTATTGTGATGGAGGTTTTTCAATCTTTTTAGCCGTATCTTGTGCATCTGATTGGTTAAGGTATGAGGATATTGTTGTCTGTGAGTATTTATTTGAGAAAAGATCAGGTCTTATCCAAACACCAATTGTTTAACATATATACGTGATTTCCAAGCAAGAGGATAAGTATCAGGAAATATGTTTAACATGATATATCATAGTAATTACAAAGTAATCCTAGCTTATTTTTATACCCACTCTCCTGTATATATCCTCTACCCTCAACCCTTACATTCTTAAAGAACTTTCTCTTTCGCTTTCTATTATAAAACTATTTTCTTTCGCTTTCTGTATTTGACCATTCGCTGTTACCAAATCTTACTGTCCTTACCATTTCGACCTTCTCTCGGCTGCTTCTGTATTTCACTACAGCCCCTACGACTAGATCTTTCTCTTCCACTAGAATTCGTCGCCACTTGTCGGTAATATACACAAACGCTGCATTCCACAGTTTCTAAACTTTTACAATTCGGTCATCCCGACCTAGTTCGGCCTCCAAACTCATACTGTCGAACTTTCATCACGCGCACACACATATATACACACATATACAGAGTTACGGCATTCACTCGCTCTCGTTTAAATCTGTTACAATTATATTTTTCACGCCAGAGACGCGTATTCTCAGTGCTCCATGTCTCTTCATGCAGTCTGTTCGTTTCATCATACTGCTCAATGTGTTTGTTCGGGATAGAAATTTTCTGCGTGTCGAATGTAAGATAGAAATAATCTATCGTAATGGTGCAGCCTTAGAGGCAGATGGTCTGCGTCGTTCACCTTAAGATAATTTATACAAGGCGCACAAGAATTTCGAGATGTCCCACGCTCTCGAACGTATGAAAGTGTGTGTCTGTGTATGGAAAAATGTGTGACTGAGACACTGTCTAGCACACTCCAAGGACAGTCGGGTGTGAGCAGTCTAGCAATTCAGTTTGAGAAAAGGTGTTGAGTTTTGCGAGTAGAGTGTTTTTTGGAGAATTTGGTAAAGAGTTAAGAAGTACGGCGATTACTTCTATACTAAATCTCAACTCTCATTTGCCAACGATAGCTTTAATAGCCTGTGTATATATTAGGGTGTCCCAAAAGTTCCGTCCGTTCAATAAAGAAGTAATGGTACACGTCATATTTGATTTGTATTATTTTATTGAATTATGCATGCAACTAGAAGACGATCGAAGGACAAAGAAAGAACTAGAACATTTAACAACAAATTAGGTTTGACGTTTGTATAAATACTGTCAAATAAAACAGCAGCGCGTAGATAGCGGAAGACACTTTTGGGCAACCCTTTTAATAAACCATATTTTTTCCAACACCATTATACTACACATATGGAATTAATTTTTTTTTATATATCTGCTTTAGAAATGTTTAATTACTTCATAATCACTTTCTTGATATTTTTGTAATTTCTTTTTGCATTTCTGAGGCTTTATCTTGTGTGTTGTTTTGTTTGCGCACATTTCAAGTTTATTTATTTCAAAATTACTAATTGCCTATATTTCTGCATACAAGCTATTCACATTAATACTCGCAGTCTTACGTATGATACTGTCCAACGGAATAATTTTTTCTTGTTCTACCAATCAAAATACAAAATCTTTAATTAAATCACGATCTAATATTACTTAAGAGCGCATTGTTTTATCACTAACTACATGTAGCATGACATTACATTTTTTAATTGCTGCCATAACTCTATTCATTCGAATTATACTTATAATTTCCAATGTAAATTGTAATAATAAATGTAAATGTAAATTTATAGATGCCGATGAAAACTTGATAGTTATTTATATTTTCTACTATGACGTTGGGTATGAAAGATTCTTTGATAAAACTAATTGAGCTGCTGAGTCTAGCTGTGTCTCGAATTCAAAAGCAATGTTGATTTTCTTATCATATATTTCATACTTGATCTTTCGTTCAAATTTGTCGTCCTTCTGTCTCTTTTCCGTAACGTTAAATACCTGCTCACTCAATTTTTTGTTTCCCTTATTTCTGTCCGGACATTCCTTTATCTCGTGATCTATTTTTCCGTACGTGTAACAAGCACCTTGGTTCGTTTTCGGCTTCGTGAGTCTGGTGGCAATATGACCTTCTTCGCCGCAGTTGTAACACCTTGACTCCTTCCGTTGTCCCACTGACTCCTGTTTGTATGCTGGATTATACGATGCCGTTTCGTATTTTTCACGCCTGTCCCAACAAAACCGTTCTTCCTTCTTCGATTTCGACTTGACGTATACTAGAAGCGTTATATCCTGCATTGCTTCCAACAAATCCGTATCCGTTTGAAACTTTTGCAAGCGTACGTGATTCCGCAGAGTCTCAATTGGAATTCCACGATCAGATTACTTACAATCTTATTGCACAATTGGATACCTGGTTTGCCAAATTAGTTTTTCGTAATAATAATCGAGGAATGCTTTCATCAGGTTTCCAAATTGTTTCTTCAAATTGTTTTATTTGCACTGGGCAATCTGTCTCACGGCCATACATTTTTCCCACGCTTTCGAGAAGATCTTGCGTTGACAGATGCAAATTATCTGCATTGGAATGAAACCATCGTTGTGCCTTTCCTTTCACTTTTTCAGTTAGCATGACAATGGTTTCTTCGTCACTGAGATTACATGTATTTTTTAATAATCTTACTTGATTTTCTGAGGTTTTAAATGTTTCGTGCCTGTCGTCAAAGTTGTGCAACAAATTGAAGATATTGTTTACACTTAGTTGCCGTACGGTGTTGCTTCTGCTCATATCTGGACTTTGAACGTCACTCATATTTGTATCTGTCATTTGCATTCTTTCTATTTCTTCCCTTGCCGCTTGTGATTTACGTTCCAATAAGGCAGCTTCGCGACGTGCCACATTTGCTTCACGTATGAGAATTTCCACTTCTCGCTTTCTTATCGCAGATTCTTCGATCTCTTGGACAGAACTTGCACTAGGTCTGACACTTTCCATCCACTTTCCACAAGGGTCTGCTTCCAATAACACGTTGAACGCTCAGCGTGAATCGGTGGAGTTTCTCTCGGCGTCCAAATCCGAGACTCAGAGTGTAAGCAGCGCGATGTGATTCTCGGCGATCTCTACTAGATAGTTTTTCCGCATTTTACGAAATTTTAATCTTAGCAAGTATTGGTTCACCAGAATTTTTATGATTATTTGACCAGCTCGTTACCTGATCACCCAGTAGCTGAGTTTTAAATAGAGTCTTGCTTAGGCATTTCTTATTGTTTGCCTAATGCAGTAACAGCGTCGTTGAAAATAATTTTATGCAAACTCACTGCATTTATACCAGAACCATCATCCAGGCGAGCAGTATTTTTGTTAACATCTTTATATACTGATCTGTAAAATGTTTTATCAAAGAGCATAAAAGTGTAAATAAATCTAAGCCGAGTAATGACAAAGAAATATATAGATATTGTCCTGGGTGTCCATAATTACCTTCCTTATGTTTAGAATGTTTTGACGAATGCCATTGTAATTAACAAAATTTTATATAATATTTTAAAAACAAATTTAAATATAAATATAATTTTCAGTTTTTAGTAAGAATATATTTAAAATTTTATTCTTTTTTTTAGTATAAATATATTTTTAATGTTCGCTTTATAGTTTAGTGTTACTTTATATTGTGCATACTCGTTATAATTATGTTACAAATCAAATTATTATAAATTACCTTAAAAAATTCTGTTTTAATTAGACGAAGAAGAGCGTCATCCGTTTACGGATTACGGGGCCTCAACAGGAACATAGTCGAAACCGATATCTGGATTACGTGGCGTTCAACGTGTTAATTTGTTGATTAATTCTGCCTTCTTACCACTGGTTGGTAAATTCTTCTCCCGCAACACTTCTTACAAAATTGTACGCATAAAGCTATTTCGATCCATGATTACACAAACAGTATTTATGTTCTCTGACTGTCTTTTGTTCTTCCTGGACTGTGCTTTCCCATGTACACTACAGTTTTTTCACTTTCTACTATCACCAAGATGAATTTGAAATTTTCTTCCGTTTTAAACTTTCAGATTACAATTTTGATCCGATTTCTAATAATTTTGTAAGGGGTATCAGGATTCGACGAAATAAGCAGACGGAAGGAAGTGATGAAGCGTGGATATCGAGTGTTATTGTAAAAAACTTTCTTTTTCTTTCAGTACAATACATAATACTTTAATGACAAAGTAATCCTATCCTATTTTTACACTCACTCTCCTATATGTACCCTCTATCCTCATCCCTTACGTTCTTACAGGAGTTTTTCTTTTGCTTTCTACTATAAAACTGTTTTGTTTCGGTTTCTGTATTCGACCGTTCACTGTCGTTTACCAAATCTCACTGTCCTTACCATCTTGACTTTCTCGCAGCGCCTTCGGTGCTATACTACCGCCCTTACGACCAGACCTTCCTCTCCCAGTAGAATTCGTCACCACTGATCGGTAATATACACAAACGCTGCATTCCGCAGTTTACAAACTCTTACAATGTGTAAAAATTAAGAGTTGCCTATAATCTCCTCGACTTTAAACGACGATGATATGTCGGTCATTCTATTTTACACGAGTATCATATCGAGCTCATAAATAACGCATATAATTTCGAGCGTACAATGAATTAACTAGACACAATACACATAATACATTTTAACCATTCTGTGTGTTTTGATAATAATCTCGAAAATTGCTAAAGACGATCTATGGATTAAAAATATCGAATACTACGTAGTTTAAGCGTTTCATACGAAACCGCAACACGTTTTAAACACACTAGTGTATTTTGATAATAATCTCGGAAAGTACTACAAACGGTCCATAGTTAAACAATTGGAAGTAACACAACGTAATTCAAGCGCTTCATAGCCACTATTCGTTGCTGCTAATTCACTCGAGGTAAATGAGAGCAAGGGTTACGAATGGACAATCAATGCGAGAAACGATTCGCAAAGTTTTTCTCAATTATCCATTAACGCCAATAGCGGTGCGCTCAGAAGCCTTAAGAAGGGATTCCGGTTGAATCGGCAATAAGTTACCCTTTTCCTTTCCTTGCCAGATAATTGCGATTGGGGGACTTTTGTCTAATGCAGTCCACCACCTAGTTCTGCCCGAATCCACCCACCCCTCTGTCTTGGCTTTATTCGTCCTATTTGTAATTCTTCTACGTGCACCGCAGCCTGAGCTCAGTTTAATTTCTTGCAAGTGGGTCAATTTCACTCGCCCGATGCCGTTTCATTAGCTTTTTTATCTGTGGTGAGTGCCTTGCAATCCCGGGTGACTTCTCGAGAACTTCTATAGTGTCGCACGGACAAACGATTCCCTCAAAGGCGAACCGCGGGTAATACGAGATGTGCAAACCAGTTTGGTCGAAATTTTGTCTCCATTGTTGCAGCTGAGGGCCTGAAAGGGAGAGAAGCAAAGTCGGCGGAAGTTCGTCAATTGCTACACGTTGCAAACTGCTGTCAAACGAATAATTTCTTGTTGCTCATTAATTGTTTAAATTTAAATAGCTCTTGAGTGTTGATTTACTCAAAATATTACTTTTAACTTTAAATATTAATTATTTAAACAGCTCTTTATTAAACAGTGCGGCTTAATTAGAAGAAAAATAATGCACCTAAGTGGTAAATGTAATTATTGTAAATAAATAATTATCGCGATCAAACGATCGAAGAATTATAAGCAGTCAAATTTAGAAAACTCAAAAGAAAGGAACAAAGCAACTCTCGTTTTTAATGACATGTCTTGTAATTTTTTAATGTATTTCTAAGTAGAAAGTATCTATGCGACATAAACGCATTGTTTGAGAATCCGGTTCGAGGGACCAAAAATGTTTGAGAATCCGGCAGGTATGAAAAGGCAAAATGAAAATGTCTGTCGTGGAAGCGGAAGGATGGTAAAAAGTCTACACGCCGCGGAAAGTTCCGGCACCTCGTGTGTTCGTTTATTCTCAAAAGAGTTTAACAATGAACTTGTACAATAAGAACACAAACTTAACCGAATAATGATATGCGCGGTTACGGAAATGTACACTGAGACGCACTCGAGAAGTCGTAAATTTCTCGTGAAGTGAGAACAAGAGAAGTCTATGGATTCCACACTCTATACTGTAAAAGGTGGAAAATATAAAAACACATAAGGTAAAGCCTAAAGGAACAATAAGAGAAATACACTAGATTTTTCGTAACATAACTGTATTTCTTCTTTCACACACACGCGCACGCGTGCGCACGCACACATACATACATGCTTTGATACGTCGAGTGGCTAGAACACTTAAAGTTGCTATGCGTCTTATGTTTGGTGTTCAACTTTGTTTCCGACATTTTTTACCCGAGATTCGAAGTTTTATCATAAAAAAACAGGTTATACTTATATGATTCAAAGTATTGTTTACAGTTGGCAACTACTTTGACTTTGACACGAGTCATAATTAAATAATGCTTCCAATTGTGTATCTTTAAAAACCTTCGCTCTTCCACTGCTACGACGTGAAAATCACCGTTCTTTCAGCGTTAAAACCGCTCACGACATGTTCTTTCACTAATAGCGGCCTCACCATAAGTATTTGAGAGCATTCAATGAGCCTTAGCCGCAGATTTCTTTATATTAAAGCAGAAAATTAAAACTTCCCGCAAATGACGAGAATTTGGCTCAAATACTGACATTTTCGATCGAGAATAACTTTATGATACAGACACAAATCGACTACTGTTTCTATGAGATTATTTTGACAAATGCCCAAGTTTATTGTATGACATTTATAATATGTTTATTTCTATCACTATTTCTCGCTAAAGTCATCTATAAGAAAATGACGGAAGCGAAGATGCACACCTATAATATATTTTCTCACGGCTCACGATGTGTCGTCTGCCTCTAAGATTACATTATTCTTAAAATAGGATTATTCCTATCTTACACTCGGCGCCTCTGATGATGACTCTTACAATACTCTATCAATAAGAATATAAAATAATAAGCACCGAGACCGTGCTAAATAGGCGTAATTTCCTCAAACCGTGAGAATGAGAAGTACAAAAGAACCGATCCAATTTGCTGAGAATACTTGTGAGCGTCTATGCTTAGTGAGATCGTAATGACTACTAGTCGATATGTGTCCTGAAAGCCGTTGCTAACCGGAAGATAAGGTGTATTCCTCGAGAATGCAGCAAGGGCTATGAGAACCACGGTTCGTGAGGTGCTGCCTTCTGGCATTGCTGAGTAGCACTGGAGAAATTGAAAAACTTTCTCCAATAGCACGATACTTCTAAAACAATTTATTAAGTGTTTTTACTGGAGAAATCAGAAATTGTTTCTTTTGAGAGATATGAAGAAAAGGACTAAATCATATTTGATGCCAGAAAGAAAATAGGAAAAATCAGGTAACGTTAACAAAAGAAATATTAAGTGTACAACTTTACTTCCGCCGTTTTCCAATAGATGGCTTTGAAGGTAAGTAGTGCTTTTTTTTTCAACGCGGGATGCGTACACTGTCCGAAAAATGGAAGAAAATAGTGGCCAGCGACGGACCATACTTTGAATCATAAATGTATCATCAATTTTTATAATAAAGCTTTAATAAAGTTAATAAAGTTTGTATTATAAAAAAAATTTTAATATTTCAGAAAAAAATCAGCGGAAGCAAAGTTGTACATCTAATATATCTCGAAACAAGAAGATTGTTAAAATAATATTCAAAAATACTTTTCTTTGATTACATTTTTTATTACACACAGTTCCAAAAAACGGATATATTACCACTATTCCCACCACGATCGGTCATTTAACCGTTGGTACGATTTATATCTTTTTGTAATAATTTCTCTCTAAGACTCAATTTCAAAACTATAAAGTCGTTACGAATAAAATGTAATGTAGTTGTGGTATGATTTTATTCGAAAAGTACCTTCCTCGAAGGGTTTTACGGCACTTCCAAGTGCTTACAGTTCTCACTCAACTATCGGGCTCGTGGTGTTTCTTTGCTAGCCTGATTGGTATCTGAAGCGGTTCAGAACCTCAAATCTTCTTACACCGTTTTTAAATTCATTTTTCGACACCGACTGCTAAGGTCATTTGGCCTAGGACCTACTGTTTAAGGTGGGTTCCGAACCACCAGAGCTATGGTATACATATACATAGAAAAACTACAGGTGATGGGCGGGATTCGAACCCGGGTCTGGCGCGTGGCAGTCTGAGCCTCTATCCACTACACCACCGTAGCTCCCCATACTTATTAAATGTGCTGAAAACATACATTTTATGACAAATTTAGTTCTTTAAAATGTATATCCTCTAAAAGAAGAAGGTATTATAAAAAATACAGTTCAGGACAAAGTACATAAATTTATTTAATTGTTATATATACGGTAATTAATAATTGTGTGATAATTGAAACTTGTTTTCTGACAAAAACAAATAAAAAAACAAAAAGGAAGTTATCTCCGTATATTTACCTACTTCATCTTTTGTTAAATATTTTATTTTTTTCGCTTTTTACTTAACAAAATCGAATATAGCAGGTTTTTTTTACTAATAGAAGAGTTTTGTACTGACCGACTTTTACATTCGAACCGATTGCAGTGCCACGTCTACCGAAAATAGTACGCGATGCAATGACTGCTCTAAATAAGCTAATTACTTATGAATTGATGAAGCAATAAAATATTGTGTGATAATATATCAGTCATTAGTCAAAACATCAAATGGCCTGAACGACAAGTTAGCCAATACGGCTTAACACGTTTCTTGATACTAAATGTCTTAACATTTCGGTCCCTGTTTAAAGGTTTAGATAAAATGGTTCCCCGATCTGACGTGTTTAATAAGCGCACCATTCTTTCAATCTTATCACTAGTACACGCACCACGCAGACATTATTTTACGCATTTTCAAAATACAAGATTAGCTGAAAAGTTTTTTCTTTCAGTTGGAGGTGTCCCAATTGTAGAAATTTCCGAAGTTTCAACAGCATATGTTTTGAAATCCCGAGAATACTCTATCACACTGATATGTATTATTCCGATTATTGTAAAAATCTATGGAAGAAAAAGAAAACAATCTACGTGTAAAGTGCACTTGATAGAGTTTTTTTAATGCTAAAAATGTAGAAACATTGATCATAAACGTTACAGTGAGATTGTTCAACAGGTAATAGAAGGTAGTGCAAAATAATACTCAATGTGTTGTACAGCAAAGCGTGAGTTACACGTATAAGATATAGAAATCAGTCTCTACAGAAAAATAAGAAATCAATATACATTTCTATACATCTAATAAAATGCATCCACGGTTTTAACGGAAGTATTTGTCTTATGAAAAGTTGGCATATGTATTTACATTACGATATATAAAATTGAGGTACATATTAGTACGAATACGTCGAGATTGTTTGGCCTTTATTCGAAACAAAAGCCGTGTACAATGGCTGCGCAGTCCAATACGCAAGCTTTGTGCACGCTGTCGCATTCACTTACATACATATAGGTGCTCTACCGATTTTGCAGCTTCGCCTTGCTCGACTATCGACCTGCATATTATGCAGATAACAGTAATGTGTCGATAATTATGTTCCGTATGACCTAATCACCATTAATTATTTTACGACTGACCAATGCACTGTCGGGGAATTGAATTATCTTTCGAGAATAATGATCTCAAGTCAAAACATTTTACTTCGACGACGTTGCTTGACATCGCAAGTTTCTTCAAATTGCTCTCTTGTACGTTGCAGTAACTGGTGATATGTGAACATTCTGAGTAAAACAAAGATTACAAGGAAATATTTTTTGAAAATTGCCTACTTGTAACAAAATGTGTGATGATTAAGCAAAATGCGGTAGGGAAATGTTACTATCGGTCATAAATGGCTGCGTTTTTGTCCTTTAGGAAATGCATTTCGATAATCGTATAATATATATGTTATGTTCATTGAGAGCATTTTATTGTACATTACATTGTTGTTCACTGTTTCTAGGACTGTTTTGTAGGAAGATTTTAATAAATCAATGCTATCACATCGAATACTTTTTACAGTTTTTTGAATTTGTTTACAGTTTATATTCTAATAATGAATACCGTGAAGATGTCTGATATGTTAATACTATACATAATAATGTTAATAATACAATATTAAATACTTTTGCAACTTCAACACTACAAATGTACATTTAGTGTAACTGCCGTCATACGCTTTCAAGTTTATTGTGTTATGTTATAAATAATGAATGCGATATTGTTTTTTATAATGCTAATAAGATATTTATCTGGATCAGCAGGGTGTCCACAGATTCATGGGCGATGGTGTATATTTATTTTAATATATACTTTTTTGTTGGACACCTTAACACGTACTTTTGAATACTTCTAAAAAGAATATTAACAAAAACATTAAGTTTCCAAAACTCTGATCACTTTGAAGTTCAGAAATAAAACGAGAACGCATACGTCCAGAAATAAAAGATCAAAAATAAAACGATAAGTATTAGGTATACAACTTTGCTTTTGCCGGTTTTTTCCAAAATTCGATGATTTATTCTAAAAAAAATATTTTACATTTATGATTCATTTTTTATTATACACTTATGATTCAAAGTATTGTCATCTATAGGAAAATGGTGGAAGCAAAGTTGTACACGTAATACATAAAAAAAAACAAAGTCACTGACATATATACATATTACATCCCAAAAATATTTTGTGTCACTTCTCCATGAATTATTATCATTCTTTCAGGAACTTAAATGAACATACATACATTTTTTCATATTGCATATTAATATTAGATTAATTTTCATTAACACCTTTTGCTTTTTTTTACATTTTCTTGCAATAGCTCATTTTTACTCAAATAATGATTTTTCTAATCCTAATACTGTGGTGGAATAACAAATTAAATTAACAAATATAACATACCGGTGTATGGAAATCAAATCACATCTGCATTGGAACGGGATACATTAACCTTGCACAACTTATAATGACATTAAAACTCTTTAAAATCGACATTAAAATTTTTGAGCTGCGATGGATAAAAGGGTGGACTGCTTCGCGCGAGACTTGGGTTCGAATTCTGCCCATCATCTCTGGCTTTTTCATGTGATATGTATACCGTAGTTTCAGTGGTTCGAAACTCACCTTAAAGAGTAAGTCCTAGGCCAAATAACCTTAGCTAGCCTGTGCCAAAAATTGAATAAAAAAAAAAAGAAAAAAAGCCCCATTTATCTGCTTTACTTTGTCCTTCATTCCGCTGTTATTTTTTTCTTGTAGATTTGTGAACTATTATAAATCAAAAGGCTATTCCATAGTCGTTGAGTAATTCGATGTTTATGGACAATTTTTTCTCTTTTTTTAAAACGTAAAATTACACAGAAACGGAGATCAAAATATGGCGCGTGAATATGGAAATTCTAAAATGTTGGTTGTAGGGGATTAACAGATACATCGAGCACGATAGTAATAGGGTCAACGATTTCAATGGGATGTAGGCATGTAGTGGAGATGTTTCGAGAGGACAAGTTGGCAAGGAGAGATTTAAGCGGAGTTACCATGTTCCTAGAAGGGAGTGGCATTTGAACGGTTGAAAATGGTATCGACGAATGTTAAGCCGTTTGTACCTGGAAACGGGACAACTTACTGCATCTTGTATGACTCTAAAGATGACTGCTGAGTATGCTTGCCAATTCTTACTGAACATTACGCATGAGTCTCGACACTCTTAAGAATATTTCTCGTCGAGTATTGAGAGAGAACACAGCGTTTTGTACACAGTATACGATAATACAAATTTATAAATCTATACAAATCCAGACATTACGTATAGACATCTAATCGTTTATTTTAAACTACATTATTTTTCTGTAATTTTCACTTCGTTATCTTTTTGTAGAGACATATGTGTTCATATACTACCTATTATTACTGAAAATTTTCATAAAGTCCAATAGAAGCAATGTTAATTATGGACTTTTTCTCGCTCTAGTAATAAAGCAATTAATTTGATAAAATTTCATCGATCTACTAGTCATTGTTCTAGAAAAATGCGCTCGTTCGTTAAGGGTTAATACTCTTATATCAGTAATTCTTTTAGTTCAAATTGTAAGAGCTGTTTAACCTCTCGCGTTACGCACTGCTTCATTTTGTACATTTTAAAATGTATGATACAAATTTAAATAAATAATTATTAAAATATAAGTTCATTTTAATTCATTATGTTCTTTAAGCTCATTACATGAAAATGTATAAAGACGTTATAATTTATTCACTTATAACTTTATTCCAATGTAATTTCATATTACAAAGCACCGTTATATACAGATCGTAGTATTACATTTATTATGCACGGAAATACTGCACCACCTTACGATGAATTTCACGGGGTTGTAAATCCCGCTTACGCCAATGCGTGAGGTACATTTACTGCATTGCGTTTATTCAACTCACGCTGAAATGCAGGAAATATTGATCACAGCTCATTGTTTCGCAATAATATAATAGTGTAGTGTATAATATAATAATATAAATAATGTAATAATCATACTGTCATATGCACAGGTTGAGAATACGTGAAAAATATTGTTAGAGTGAAGTTATAAGCTAATCCTGCTACGTTGCTTAGTACGTGATGCCGTGAGTGATAAAGACGTTCCTTTGATCACCGCTTTGTGCACTAGTGCGTGATAAGTACGTTTATCTGATGTTGTTTGATTACTGACGCAAGCGACATTGTTTGCAGTTTTGAAATCATCTTATTATCATCATCTTATTATTTTGTCCTCATCTGGATGTTTGGAACTTTATTGCAAAAATACAGACATGCGTAAAAAAACATTGCAAGGAATAATCATTGACCAGATGAGATTGAACTATTAGTTAAACGATCACCTAATGATGGCAATAAACCAATAAATTTGGATTTTAATCTAAGTCTTACACATGTAGGTGCGAAATGCGAGGTATAATCATCCATATACGTAACCCATTTCCCCCTTTGGTTGCAATCGGTTATTCCGGATACGTTGACCATTAATTAACAAATCAAATTCATCGGCCAAATGTTTTATTAATTGGAAGACCTCTGATGTGAACCCGAGGGTGGATCGAGAGTCAGACAGCGCTTCAGTAATTGTATAATATCTCGAAAACTATTTGTTGGATTTACTTGAAAATCGTACAGAATACTTTCGAGCTATCATACTTTATAAAAATGCAAAGAAAAAAAATCGACCTTTTTAAAATTCTGACTACCCCTAACCCCTTAAATCGTAGAGCAAGGAGGCAGTGCGCTGATTCACAGCGCTCCGCGTATAACAAAGCATCGCAACAATGAGAAGCATATACAAATATGTGCAAAAAAAAAAACGATAGAAATTAAATAGATTGTTAAAAGCAAAAGAGGTAATTCAGAGTGGAAAAATTCAATATCCTAACTTTACACCATGAGTTTCTTCGATTTAAAGGAATCTAACCAAATAGGATTAGGCCTGGAAAATGACTGGAGCGACCTCACGATGAATAAAAATTGAAACGGATTAATATACAAAGACAAAAACCAAAAAGGGACTGACTTAAATGAACCAATCTCACGGTCGGTCTCTGTTGAAAATAAATCCATCAAATCATTACGACATTTAATGATGTTTATTAAGATAAAAAAAACATCGCAAAGTCCGTGTTGAATGCTACCAAATCCAGCAATAGCTAAGAGGTTAAAGAAAGTTTTGTATTTCTTTATTTTAAAACATGTAAGAATTCAGTGTACTTGTTAGATTTTTAATTGTATATTTAAAAATAAAGAGTATTAATAGAATAAATGAAATTAAATGGAATATAACAATTAATTATAGTGTACGATATACTAACACAGTGTATTATTTTCAAAATATTTCTACTTGTTACATTTAATAATGGCAAAAATTTATAATAATAGGATTTATAATTGTACTCCTCATTGCTAAACTCTATTTTACTTACAGTCGACGTTTTCATCGTTCTCATATATATATTTACACTCTTTCTTAAATATGTAATTGAATATGTATTTGAAATGTATTTGTTAAATTATGTATTTTCTATGTATATCTTAAATATGTATTTGAAAAATGTATGTATTATTCCTATTTTATGTCGTAATTATTGTTAATATCTTCCTGTTTTTGATAGATATTCGTTCAAGAATACTAATACTAGCACTACTACTAGAATAATTGCGACGGCATTTATTTTTATATTTTGTACGGCAATTAAATGCGCGTGTTCTTGCGCGTGAAAGATAAAGAGCTACGGTGATGTAGTGGATAGAGACTCGGACTCCCACACGAGGGGACCCAGGTTCGAATCCTGCCCATCACTGATGGTTTTTCCATTTGATACGAATACTGTAGCTCTGGTGGTTCGGAACCCACCTTAACTCATTCGAGACAACGATTTTTTTTCGAACACGGTTCTCAGGAGCAAAATTTTTTTTTTTCTTTATATTGTTCATTTTTAATAGAAAAACATGTTTACTATGGAAATCACCCAATTCGTAAGTGAATTCACATAAATAAGATCATTGCACACCGGGTGTGCAGCTCGCTCCTCCGAAGATTTTTATTGCAAGGAGCGGATTGCACACCATGTGTGCAATGTAAGGTAAAATGAAAATACATCATTAAAAAATGTGTAAACATTTATTTCAAAAACAGTTCAAAAATAGGGGCTACGTATAGAACTGTCTATCGCTTGAGAATTTTTCTGTAAGACTGAATTATTACGCGTCCTCGTTGCTGGTCGGTTTATGTCGGGTAAGAAGGTATAGAGTGGTGGAAGCAAATTTCTTATTTATTCACGGATAAAGATGGGTAAAAGAAAAGAAAAACGTATTATCTTAAACCCACACAGCCTGCATATCGCCTTCTATTCATACAGCTTAAACAAAACTTACTATCTTAAGCCTTCGCTGCATGCGTATTCATAGTGTTTTACATATAAGATTGGCTTCAGATAATTTTTAGATTTTTTGGTACACAGTAATACCAATGCCAAATTTTGTTTTCCTGTACTTTACAGATTTCATTAGTTCCAGAAAAATCTTATTTCGACGACTAGTTTACTGAGAATAACTGATAATTGCACATTACCGTCATTGCACACACGGTGTGCAGGCCGTCTTATAGAATCGGAAATCCATTGCACACACGGTGTGCAGTCGGTCTCGAATGGGTTAAACAGTAGGTCCTAGGCCAAATTGCCTTAACAGTCGGTGCCGAAAATAAATTTCAAAAATAAAAAGAAAATTGAAAAAACTTCTGAAAACATCTGCATTCCAAGAACCAGCACACTTATATCCCAGCGATATCTTTAAAAGGGATTTAAAGTCGCTCTCGGGAATTAAGTTTTAGATTGTCCTATGCTAACTTCGAAGTAATGTCTTTACGCGATCTATTCCAACTCAGCTATTTCTTTTCTGTTTCTTTACAGATTTATAGATTATTGTAAATGAAAGGATTACTTCTCTAGATTTTTAAGTGATTCATTACTTACATTCAATTTTGTTGTTTTTAAGAGTGTAAGATTACACAGAAAGGGATATTGATTTTTTAATAGAATGTTCAAAGTTAAAAAGTAATGCCTGTTTCAGAGGATTAGGATATTTTTGGGAAGACGTTAATAGAAAACCGTCATTACTCATAGGTCGTGTGGTTAATAATAAGGCGTAAGAAGTGTTTAGAGTCCTAGAGTTGTCGGCTTTCAATAGAGAAATACCACTAGCACGAAATATGCGTTACATTGCCAGACAAGCAAATCTGTCATACCTATAATAAACTATATAATAATAAATAGTGACTTAGTTTTACAAGCGAGTTAATTTCATTATATTCCTCTGTATCTCGTTTAAAGATCTAATTCAAGCTAGTTTATATAATCGTAGGAAATTTTGTAATTGTAATATAGAGATGTGAAAAAAAATCCTACATTTTTCCTTGCTCTTTTGAGCTTCTTACAATAAGATTAAGGCTTTAACGTGGAAATGCTTACGAGAATGTGCGGAGAAACCTCACTTGTAAATCGCGGCTCTACTCTGATAATCATATATCTGATAACCTAATCGGATCGATGCACTATCATCTGTTTTCTTAGAAGCATCGTGCTTAAAGGTTATCGCGCGGTTTGCGCCGATCTCTATGCCACAGATAATGATGAACACGAGTCAGGTAATCTCGTTTACGATAATGGGATTCCGTTTACGTACCTTAAGATTAATACCGTTACGAGCAGCAGAGGTGTAAATCATGAGTATCACACTTTCTTCGCGCAAGTGGTACGTCAGGCATACTTATGACGCTGTTTCGATAATTTGATGCGATAATTTACGATAATATTGCGATAATATTCAATAACTTGCGAATTTCTTTTCAAATGTACGATAATGCGATAATTTTTATGCGCTTTGATAATTGACTTGAAGATCCTGACGTTTAATATTGTTTTAATAATATACTTCATGACACAATAAGAAATTATAAACGATGACACTGATAGCGATCATTAGAATGGTGAGACGGGACTGAGATTTTGTTAATACTTAGACACCACTCTGATTGATTCGTGTTTAATTTATTGATCATCGACCACAAATACGTAAATTAGATAAATGCTAGGGGGATGCATACGCGTTTAGAATTTAGCACCTTCTAGCAGTTAATATCGTTAATACTAATGTAGTGTCAACCTTAAAACTTGAAAAAATGTAATTCCAGATAAAACTTGTACATCTGAATGAAACTTTGCGCGGACAAAACCTGTTGTGTGTTTTAACAATTAGCGAAGCAGCTGATGTTACGAAACATACGAAACAACACAGATGCAAAAGTTTCTTCTCGAAAGACATTTTTTTCAATTTTTAAAACTAACACCCTTCTTTTCCAACTCCTTATACTTGCAATAACTTATATTAGGTTCCGTAATATTATATTCGCTTGCTCCTATAAGCAATGCGATTAACTACATCAATATGTATTACACCGACCATAATTGGAAGTTTCTGCGCAGTTTATAAATTGCGCGCGTGTCGATCGTAGAGTCGATAAATCAGGTTCAGCCGGTCGCTGCCGCCTGGCACCTCCACGGTCGTATTCCAGCTTCTCCTTGCCCCCCTTGAGGGGTCGAAGAACAAATTACTGAGTCTGACCGTCCCCTAGAATTGCAACTACGTTCAGAAGGACCCATTAATTTGTTCCACGACCCCTTAAAGGAGACAAGGAGAAGCTAGAATACGACCGTGGCGGTGTCAGGCGGCTGGGGCCGATCGGCCCAGATTTATAGACTCTGTGATCGACACGCGCGCTATTTACAAACTGCGCAGGAATGTGTAATTATGGTTTTTACAATACACATTGACATATTTAATTGTATTATTCATAGAAAGGTGGAAATACAACATTATAGAGCCTAATATAATTTATTGATAGTCTAAGAAGGTGGGAAAAGAACGAAATATCTTTTAAAATTGGAAAAATGCCCTTCAAGAAGAAACTTTTGCATCAGAATTATTACAGATAATGATTTCGTAACATTCATCGATTAAAAAGTTTAAATCAAGTAATTGTGCGAGAACTGGATTATTAATTGTTACTTTTTAGAGCTATAATGCACTTTTTCAGAGATGTAAAATGGTTCTTTTCAAGGTTATAGCATGGTTCTTGACTGAACTACAATTGATTTTACATTGGAACAATTAGTCAATCAATTAATATTACGAAATCATTATCTGTAATAATTCTGATGCAAAAGTTTCTTCTTGAAGGGCATTTTTCCAATTTTAAAAGATATTTCGTTGTATTCCCACCTTCTTAGACTATCAATAAGTTATATTAGGCTCTATAATGTTGTATTTCCACCTTTCTATGAATAATACAATTAAATATGTCAATGTGTATTGTAAAAACCATAATTATACATTCCTGCGCAGTTTGTAAATAGCGCGTGTCGATCACAGAGTCTATAAATCTAGGCCGATTGGCCCCAGCCGCCTGACACCGCCACGGTCGTATTCTAACTTCTCCTTGCTCCCTTTAAGGGGTCGAGGAACAAGTTAATGGGTCCGTCTGTTCAAAGCGGTTCGGCTCACGACAATCTCGTTTATATGTATGAGTTTTAAAAGGATATTCGATGTTATGTTCGCAGACAATGCTTATCGGTCGTCAAGAACAAAATGTCTTTGCGAGAAGAAAATTGTGGAAAAACTAGATATAGAAGGAGGATCGGTGTAGGAGGAGCTTAGATCTATAAATCAGAGAAAGGGAAACTGAGATGCCGGATGTCAATGCAGATTTCTTAGAGAGACTCTGCATCTGATTGGTCTTGTAAAAAGAAAGTCGAAGGCCATGGTGGCCAAGAGTCGTAAATGGAGGGCGCCATTTACTTGAAATTTACTTTCATTTAGAAATATTTGTACAAATATGAAACCTAATTTGCTAAATGTTGTAGTCTTTGTCCTTCGGTCGTTTTTTAGTTGTGTGCATAATTCAGTAAAATAATGCGAAACAAATATGTTGTGCACCTATTATTTTCTTATAGAACGGAAGAAACTTTTAGAATAACTTAATACACTTAACCAGTTAACTGCGTTCGACGTGTATACACGTTAGACCTAAATTTTCTTTCCACGCGGTTGACCCTTATACTCATAGTGTAAAATAAAGAAATTATCATTTACCGCAAGAACTCAGTTGCAGAACAACTAATATCTTATCGAATAAAAATGTAATTCTTCCTTATTTTGCTATACATCTATCGTACTATTTTCTATAACTATTTTCTGTAACTATTTTCATTACCGACACTATTACCGACACGTTAATGAAATGATCGCTGTCAGACATACATGACACTCAAATATTAAGAATGTCATATTTATTGCACTTTAATGTGTTTTACTACACAACTCAATACAATCTGATCAATCCTCTGTTCAATTGCATGAAATAACGATAATCGTAATCACAAGTATAGCCACATTATGTACTAAAAAGATCTTTCGCAATATAAGTAATGCGTAAAAACGACGCATGTCATCAGATATTAAGCGCAAAGTTGATTTCATTTCCCAAAAACTATTCGATCCTTTAATAATCTCATCGCTGATCAAAACTCTTCTCAAATGTCCTAAATATATATCCGATTATATATTCCAACATAGAT
The DNA here is from genome assembly GCA_038496175.1 of Ampulex compressa. Taxonomy (NCBI): domain Eukaryota; kingdom Metazoa; phylum Arthropoda; class Insecta; order Hymenoptera; family Ampulicidae; genus Ampulex; species Ampulex compressa. The sequence continues at coordinate 148,738 of JBCFXI010000384.1, read as the reverse complement.
GTCCAAGTCTTAAGGGAAACACTGTGATTACACGTCTCCCAGGGGACATTTTGAACACCGAGATAATCAGCGACACATTAAGAATCTAAACGCTATCGATAATTACGTCACTGATTAGAACTGTTCTCAAATGGCCTGGACGGCAAAGACCCGTGCGCCAATAGACGAACAAAGGCGGACGTCGCATGAAGGGGAAGCGTGCCAGTCGCGCTGACAAATGCAGCGCCCCGTGTCATGCGTGCACGTGTATGCCGCGCTTGTTTTTGCCTTATTCATATGCATGGATCTCGCATGAATGCCGGTGAACTCATCCGCGTCGGGATTTTTTTTTTCGGCACATTAAACATTCACCGTAAGCTCAATACTTCCGACGGATAACACGGATAGGCGGACACGACCTGTTTATTAATACTTTATCGGCCGGAAATTTTCTTAATTCCGATGATAATTCATGGAATATTCTCTGAAATCCTTGGGCTTTAACATTAGAACTACAACCGTTAAATATAAGCGATCGTGCAAGTCAAATTGAGGGATTTTTGATCATGACTTTCGTTGTAAATTTTCGGATAATTTATGCAAATAAAAGAATAGAATTGAATAAAACAACATTTACTAGAATGTTTTATTGATTATTAATAAAAAAAAAACACACACAAAAACCGTTTCTATTTGCATTTATACTGTAGCATATTTGATATGTATGAAAGAACTATGAGGCATATATTTTACAAATTCATGTTATCTTAGATGAACATTTGTCATGAACATATTTGTTGCATTCATTACGGGTATACATCGCTCTGTTTTTGTTGTACAATCGAATTTGCCAAGATTTGCGTTCACAATGACTTTTTTTGGACTTTGCTGGAGTACAATTTGGAGCTTTCGGTTCTTGTTCTTGGGAAGAGGCTTCTTTTCTGCAGCAACTATATTCACTCGAGAGTTCTTCGGACAATTGAAACAAAAATTGTTTTCTAGTTATACTTTTCTCGGAAGTCTCTTTGTATAAAATCTCACACATTGATTACTGTCACGTCCAAAATATTATTAAATACCTACAGAGGCCATCTACGTGACTCTGCTTTCACGTTATATTTGCAGGCCATTTAGTCAACTACATTTATTCAGTCATAATAAAAAAAAAATAGATCTGGTTATAATATTAGTTGGGCTGGAGTTGTCGGAGTTGTGTCTTATTAATATTTTAGTTCATTCAATATAGCTTTATTGTGACGCGCACCACTCCGGCGCAAAAAGAAAGGCGAAATCGAGAATTAAATCAACGTTATAATTATCAGAAACCAAGAATTATTTACTTGTAACCGAAGCGGCATTCTAAGCGCAACGGAAAGAAGCAGAGATTAACGGCACCCTCGAGCAACTTCACTAACATCAGTAATTCTAGTATTCCGTTGAATTGAAGCTAAACACCTGTAGGATAAGAGCTCGGACGGATTGAGTCGCGCCATGGAATTTTCAAAGAGAAGGGGTAACCTGGAGACAGATTTGCTGGGTATAAAGGGCAATGCTTGCGAGACGCGCGTTAATCACTTTTGTTCGCATAACAGTTTCGTTAACCAAAGGTTTAGTAACGCGTAGCTCTGCCGGCGAGATCCTCGAGCTTTTCTCCATTAAGTAGTGGACATCACGATATTTGTAAATTATCCGTGGCGCATTCGACTGCATATCGGAGAAGGCGCAAATATCTGGAATCGACCAAAATTTAATGTCTTTCACAATCGGAAGATTCTGATTCGTCATGATCTAAAGTCACCTCCGAAAAATTGAGGCGCACGCGACTGCGTATCAGTGTAACCGGGAAGACTAAGGGTCAGTTTGATGAAAAGTAAATTCAAGCGTAAATCTCGCCGTGGGCAGAGACTCAACGTGAAGATATTTTATATTGAATTAGAATCGTCAATAAAGACTTTTATAGCAAAAAGAAGGCTTCACTGCTGTTGATAGTTTCTCTCAAATTCCTGCATCCGCACTTGAATTATACACGAAACAGCCACGCGATCACGGCGATTTCGTAAAGGATTTCGCTTGAGCCCTCCAGCAATTTGCCCAAAGATCTTAAATTATTAGCCTCGTCCCAGGGGAGTGTCGAGTAGACACGTTGCACCCAAAAAACTTTTTTATCCTTAAATTCTTTATCACTACATTCTTTTTATTTTAAATAAATATAAAATATAAAAATCCTTTTTATCACCAAATAAAATAAAAGTGGTAACCGAGGAAAATCGTGTCATTATATAAAAAATGTACTTAAAGTTTTTTCAAGAAATGCCCGAAAGCGAGAAACGCATGTAATTAAGTATTGATGTCTATCGTCGCATGGATGATCTGTAAATTACAATAAACTTTTAATTTGCTAAGACCATTATTTTGACGAGTCTTGGTATGTGTTGGTATAAATCATACCGATTACGGAAGTTAAAATGGCTGAGTACAAATTGAAAAAGAATACATAGCTGTTCTTATATTTTATTAAAAGTTCTCATGAAATTCTAGAACAGTGCATAAATTGTATCCATGTTTTTAAAGTTAGTTAAATTTGAGAACCGTCAAAATGACAGTGTTAGTAGTTCCAGTGTTAAATATTGGTTATAATTTTAACTCATTCGAAAAAATTTGGAAGCCTGTGGTGATTATAGTTTATTATATGAATCCTGTCGTGGCGATAGATTTCCATGGACGTACAACTACGATGACGTTACATGTCGCAGTGGTCAAAGTATTCAACTATCTATTAATTCATTAAGGTTGTCATACATTTCAAAGGTATTAGTTTTTAACGGCTCCTACTCGTTTTTTTCCATATATAGGTAGCGCCAGCTATCTAATTTTTTAATTTATTTAGGATTAATTTTCGGTTTATTATTGTTCCCTTACTCTGCACGTTGTCGCGATCTACCGTCGCGACCGATTTTTATATTAATTTATATCACGAAGATTCGCGGTTTTTCGGGGGCAACGTGCCTACGCGACACTCCCCTGGGATGAGGCGAATTATTTAATATCTTTGGGCGAATTTCTCGAGGGATGAGGTGAATTCTTGCACGAAACCACCGTAAGGATGCGGTTGTTCGAGGAAAGGTACCGGTGTGGATGCAGAAGATTGATTGGGTTCTTCAACACCGCCGAGGTTCTCTTTAGTAACAAAGGTTTTTATTGCTTTCTCGAGTTTCGTATAAAAATGTCTAACCTTGGAATTCTGTCCGACATGCGCTTTTCGTCTATCACTTTTACTCATCAAACTGACTGAAACGCTTGGAGGCCGCCGATACGCAAGTGAATGCGCCTCAGGCTTTCCGAAAACGATTCGAGTCAGGATGTGTAAGGGACTTGTCGGGATTTCCTAGCCGCAAATGAATCCTCCGGCTAACCCTTGTTGCAGAAAAACAGTTACTTAGAAATTCAGATTCTCCAAGGCTTTGGATACGCAAGTGAGTGCGCCTCCGATTGCCTGGAATTGTCTAAAAATTCCAAGTCCTTTCGATATTCAAAAGGTTTCGGTACGCAAATGAATGCGCGTCAGAAAACTCAAGGATATCTTAGGTTTCTGTGTCCCTAGAGATTCGTTGAATAGAATTGCAAGTTAAAATGAATTTAACAATATATATATATAAATAAAACTCTATAGATCTTACTGAATATAGGGATCGGAAAGAGAGAAATCGAGAAGTGTCATCGAAATCTACGGGTTTCCGTACTGTAGGCGCGCGGAAAAATTTGGGCCGTCGGGTTGTTCCTAGACCGGGATTCGAACCCGGGACCTTTCGCTTTCCGGGCGACTGCTCTGACCACTAAGCTACCCAGGCCCTCCGGTCAAATTATCACACAAACGCCTATTTTATGTTATGGAGGAGTCCCGATCCTACAGTACTGAATCTAAGTCTGTTAGTCAATTAGTTAGTTAGTGAGTCTGTTCGCGCTCCAAAAAACGCTCCCTTATATAACCGGGATTCCCTTCCCTGGGCTACCCCCTCTCTAGTCAGGAAAATTGTTAATCGCGGATATTTTGTTAGTTACTATTCCAAGGTTTGATCCACCGCTCTGCTTATCGAGGGCGCTTGGTGGCCACCCGCTATCTACCCGCAAAGATGTTTTATGACGAGGATACCGGTGACCCACAGCTGTGGTTTGTTGGCTAGGCATTTGCTTCTTAATCCTTTTTCGAAATATTTATGGTTAGATTATTAATTGAATATTCTGAGCCCCCTTGAACGTTCTCACACGGTCTTTTGGTTGTTTCCCTTCTTTTTCTCTTGATCTCTTTCCTCCTTCCTGAGGGAGCATTCGTTACAACGGCAATTCGTTACAACGTAAAATGAAAATAAACAAGTTTTTTTGAGTTTTTAAAAAATATAAAGCTTGTATAATATATATAAAACCTTTATTTGGTATTTATGTTAAATAAAATAGAGATATGAAAATTTTTTAAATATGGTGATTATCAAAAGTTTTTATCAAAATGTACTAATTTCAAACGCATCAATTTCAATCAGTATAATTTTAAGAATTTTACTGTCAATCGTATTAAAATTATTAAAAAATGGGTGAAATCGTCTTTATAAAATTATGTATTTTGTCATTCCCTTTCGTTGTCTCTTTCTTTCAATTATTCAAATTAATCGTTTTCCGTTAGATTTTAAACACTATTCATAGGGGAAATAATGTCTATAATATGTATATAATATAATAAATTACGATAATAAAAAAAGATCACAATAGATAGACATTATTTGAATTTAAATGTTTTGCGACTATACGGAAACGTATGAGGGGAGCGCAGAATTGTTTTGCAAATATACAGCCATATACGAGTGGAAAGTGTTAAATTATATAGTAATTACATCTCAATAAAATATTACTGTTTAAAAATCGCTGACTATTGTAATAGAGTTTTTTTTTTACATATTCTTACAAATTAACAATATTCGATATTTCATGATAGCGTGAATTAATAATATATGTATGTGATTGATTAAATTGAACTATTGTATGTTATTGATGAGATAAAAGTCTTTCATATGCTGACATGTATACGCCGAGATTTTGCCAAAAAAAAGGAGACTAAACACGATATAATAATGACCTCATTTATTTATTTTAATCAATTTATGAGTGTGACTTATTTGAAAGTAACGTAAAATATCGTTATACATCGTCATATGCACATTATAAAATATAAGCCATGCTGCCATAGTTTGCGCTGAATAAACAAAGCACGGTGTGTCATTTATGAGAAAGGAGATATCATTTGAGTGTCTTTTATCAGGAAGAAGATACTATTTGATAAATGATTTAGAATCATAAGCTTACATCGTTAGTTCACGTGTCAACAGTCTCTATGCTCGACAAAACATTGTATGCTTGTAACAAAAAGATGAGATTACATATCTACCAAATAAAAATTAAATATTGCAGTTCAGCAAAATTTACGGAAATGTTATTAAATACTAAAAATATTTTTCTATTATTATTGCACGCGTGACTAACCACTCATTTTTCTAATGTAAGCAGAGTAATAATAAAATAACAGCCTAAGGTATTATTTATTATTCTTCTCATCTATAAGATCTTCCCGATAATCAAATTAAATCAACTGTAGAATAAGTATTAAATAAGTCAATGTGATTCTAATTATATCATGTTTGGTCTCATTTTGATCGCAAAAATCTCACCCCTATCTTAAACAAAATTTTACATAAAAAAAAATTAAACCAAGAAAGTCGTATCATTGCGTTAACAACCGTCAAGTCGTGCTTTTCTCAAAGCAGTCGCACCATGTATCCCATTGTATGACACATCACACGCTTTACTGACTTCGAGGAAGATAATACAGTTGTAAGGCGGAAGTAGCATAGGCATAGAAGCAAGCACAGTACTGTTTGTGAAGAAGCCCAAGAGTGTCAATTATAGAACTTTTATTGTTGTCTGTAACTGGCCGTTTACATATGTCTCGCCATGTCATCGACACATGTGTGCGGCGATGGCGAGTTCCATTTAAACGGTGTACGATGGCGTTAATAATTAGCCGTTAATGAGAAGGAATCGGAAAGAGGTAGATAAAGAGGTGCTCCTGTGTTGGCGCTCCACTTGAGAATTTTTTTGAGCTAGAAAGTCAGCGGAGAACTACGGCAGGCCAACGCCACGACGAAGTCCCTGGACAAACATCACACACGGAAAGTATCTCTCGTGCTCATAATAATTTGAAAAAGACAGTTATTTATATCAAAGAATCGGATACAACGGAGTGTGTTTTTATGATTCAGAGCATTTTTTTTTTCGCTGCATATATTTGTGAACTATTCGAATAACTAACTCTCCTAATAATTGCATGTGTTGAGCAGCATGATAAAGCAAGGTTTAGTTTTCATATAAGACAAACCTACTTATAGCGTTGCAGGTTGAGGTACGTTATGAGATTTAACACGTGACTATGCATTTTACATAAAAAAAAAGGAAGCCTTAGATAAACAGTTTGTGAACTAGCGACATGAAACATTGTACAAATTGAATAATATTTTTTAACTTGCTAATCGAGAGAAACACACTTTTTCGTCGTGAGAAACGAGTTAACGGAGTAAGGGTAAAGTCGGAGCAATTTTAACTAGTTTTGATAATAAAATTACACACTTCAAGTAAATGAAACGTGCACTACTCATACGTTCGCCCGGTAATTCCATTTACTTCGAGTATGTTTATGCCAAAAAATATTAAAATACATAAAATATTAAAAACTATCAGCCTTCTAATATAAAATTTTATACAGCGTAAAACGAATTACGTTCTACGATCCTTTCGGTGTAACATCATATAGTATATATTGTGTAACAAAAATTAAATCTATTACTTACAGATATTTTCTTCAGGTAACAAAATGTTTGAATAGTACAGTATTTGGACATTGGGGCACTATTATACCATAACACTTTATTTCATTCACTACTATACCATAAATATAGTTTTATGGCACTACTATACCATAAATGCCGTTCAAGAAATCTACAATACTAATGCTTTGCGATCCAACAAAGCGTACTTATTTTCTGTTACTCACTCGCATTGTACTTTAAATTTAAATTATTTTTTGTGCGTTGAGACTCACAAGTGACGCGGATCTTTTTGCGGATATTCAGATTGCTTTCCGAATAGGGGGATCGCTTTGGGGAGATAGACGCCCAAGAAAGTTCAAACATAACTTTTGGCGCCATGCCACTGTCCTGAGCTTTTGTGTTTTTCGTTCCCGCCTAGGGAACACGACGCTCTTCGCGACGAAATTAATCGCGCGAACCACTAGTTAGGGTGTCAACAGAATCTGGCATTTTTCCGTATAACAATCGTGTTTGCTATACCTTGTTTCGGGGATTGGATGTTCAAGAACGTTTTTGTAGAGTCCATCGCGTGTTGTAAGTGTTGACGTCGTGCACGCTGGATCTGACTGCTCGATGAACCAATGTTCCGTCGTGTGCGTTGACGTTGGCAAAAAATAGACGTGTCTATTTCTCTGTATCTTGTATCCGCGATCAATCCTTAACCCGGCAACAAAACCGTGGTTTGTGTCTCGTTGATTGGGCGAGTGTCGATGGATAGCTAATTTTGGGTGATCCCAAAATGGAGTTCCTAAAGGCAGATCATCTCGCCATACCAGGTTTTCGGACGGCGACTAGTTGGGTGGTATCACAGGATCCGGAGTCAAGGTTCGAGAATTGAGCACTCGCGATATAACAACAATGTATATATTCACACAATGTATAACAAGGTTGATTATGAATGAGTCGCTTAGTGTAACGAACTTTTACAATTGATATGATGAGTGGCTACCTCTAGATTGAGGGATCGCCTATCGGTGTGTACTCGCGTGATGTTCGACTAAGGGTTCCGTTTAATTCTCGGCTACCTTTAGTTGAGGGATCGTCTATCGATCTCTACTCGCGTATCGCTTGAATTAGAGTTTCTGTTCGTTGGAAGAACATTGGCTATTTAACTGGCATCAAAGATACCAGTTTGGTGGGGCGGTCCTACAAGGGTAGATCTGACGGCCCGTTAAGCGTTTTTCGCGTTTGTTACTTAATTTTTACCTCAGCAAGCATTTGTTCACCAGATATTTTATGGTTATTTTGACCAGATCCTTGCCTGGTTACCCTTTGCTTGAGTTTTCTACAGAGTAATAAAACATCTGGTGACCACTCGCTCAGGTATATCTCACCGTTAATGCTCGAAGCAGTAACAGTAAGTATACGATAGTCGTGATAGGTTGAGAGCCAACGAGCCAGTCGTATCGCTACGTTGCTCGATTAGTGATGTGATCGGAGCTATGTCTAAATCTCAAACACGGTGGTTCTTTGAAGACTGTCGCCATTGGTGCTTGTGTGACAAGCGACTGTCTAGAACGAAGTGTGTCTGACTTGGGACTTGTTAGTAAGACACTTTGATTTCCAAGACGGGTTCTGCCAAATCTCCCCGGACGGAGTTTTAGAGGTATCTCGTAAATGCCTCCTATTGGTTTTCGAAAGTTTCTGTAGAGCCTCTTTACAGTAATTGGTTAGCTGCATTTTCAGACAAAATGCGGCCCTACTGGTTACCAGATTACCCTTCGTTGACCATTTTAGAAAGTCGGACGTGACACAACACAATATGAGGATACATGTGCTTTCAATGGACGAGAGTCGCGTCTAATTTGGAGGATCGCCAGATGTTTTATTGTTTAAAAGTACCCGTGAAATTAAGCAGAGGTTCAATACGTTAAGAACACAGCAGGTCATTTTATTATAGTACCATTTGACCCTTGGAAAAATACGATAATTAATCTCTAAGTTCCTCGCTTGACTCTACTTATCATACCGCCATAACAATACATATCTGTGTTCAAAAATTGTTTGTGACCTAAGAAACTAAAATGAAATATTAAAATTCGGAAAAAAATATTTTTGTTCAATATTGGTTTTTTAATACACTATGTAAGTTATGTTTTCTGCATCATCAAAATTATTTTTATGAGTGCGATTTGTCGCACATTCACCGTGTTTTATCGATGAATGTAGACGGGCACTTCATTCTTTTTGCGCGGTATAACATTATGTACATATTCATCACATAATTATTGCTATACGTACAGCAATAGTTATAAGAGAATGATTGACCACATCAACTACGTGATCGCTGTTTGAAAAATTATCCAAAATACTTCTTGCAAAATATTCAATTTTTGAGAACACTTCTTAAAGTTTTCTTTTTTCGTCATTAAAAATTTCTTTCAATTTTTTTCTTTCATTTCATTCAATAAAAAAAACTTGATTTCCAAGAGGTTGAATTTAATTTATAAGAAGATGAATTTGATTTGCAAAAGGATGAATTTGAAACGCAATAGAGTGAACTTGGAGAGAAATAGATAGAAGACGATTAATAGTCACGGATAACATTTGGGTGGTTGGGTGACTAGACCAGGACTTAAGCTACCCGTAGTAAAATCTTTCTACAAACTGTAACTGTGATTTGTAGTATAGAACGGTTCCCGTCCCAAGATAGAACTCTTTTTAAATACATAAATGTAGTATAAAATGATATAAATAAATATAAAATGATTCTTAAATAAATTAATCTTATTTAAAGTTGAAACTAATATGGTTTAGTGATACCGTATTGAAACAAATCAGCATTTTTAGCCCATACTTAATAATATTTTAATTTTTTTTTCTTGTATGCACACTTGTTGAAAAGGATGTTACATTACTGTTTTCTGAAGCTGATTTATTCCTGATATATGTAATATAAAATATTTCTCTTTGGGAGGCTTAGCCAAAAATGATATGCAAAGCATACTGAAACACCCTTGATCCACTGAAACACCATAATGAATAATTAATTCATTTAAGTACACAAGATATATTACTCTGTAAGTTGTAAATTGATATGTTCACCTTCTACTGATTCAATGTGGTTTGATAAAAATTAAAAAAATATTATGTTATTCGTCTTAGGGTGCATTTTACAAATGAAAGAACATTCTTAAGATAGATTCACCTTTTTGTTGATGGAATAAATCGAGTAATTAGCGAGAGCGCCGTTTATCGATTAAAAGAGTGAACTAAATGATCTCTTTATAATTACTCGACGCGCTGAATTAAATGCTTGGCTAATAGCTCCCTTGAATAATTACTGTTTTGCCCGAAGCATTTTTGTGGATGTGCTATATATACATATATATATATATATACATATATATACATGTGTGTGTGTGTAGGTATATATATAGAAATTTTCTATCGTCTTACACAGGCATTACCTCTAATGGCTACGGCTGTGCCAGACCAGGAAGACCAGGAGTTTATACGAAGGTGCATCACTATCTCCCCTGGATCGAATACGTTACCTCGAGAATGGAAATTCGATCCTCCTTGGCCTCCTGCAAGGGGCACAGATGTCCTTTGGGCGAGTGCCTGCCGAAATCGCGGGTGTGCAACGGATACTTGGAATGTTCCGACGGAAGTGACGAGCGAAATTGCACCGCGACATCGCGATAAAAATTAACTCGCGATTCAATATCTTCGAGAAACACTTTGGTCGAAGTACTCAGGTTGCTCAACCCTGTATAACCAACGATGCCTTTGAAACAATATCTCGTTTACATGCTGTGCTCTAAGCTAACCATCGCTTCTTTCGAGTTTCGTGGATTATTGCAAATCAAACTGTAACTCGTTCTTCATCGAACGATTTATTGCTCGTGTCTAACTTTTTTTCTTTCCCGCTGAGAATATTAGATTACATAGAGAGGGAGAATAAAGTATAGCCAGAACGTCGAGATTTCAAAGAAACGTCGGTTATAGAGGATTCAAAAACCATTCGAGTGGCCCAGAATTTCATCAGATCTCACCAAAACGGAACGTTCTATATTTTCCTTACAAAAGCCAAAGGAAGGTATAATGTTTGACGTCCTTACCAACGAAATAGTCGAATAGCCTGTGTCACTCGAATGGTTAATGTACTTACTGGACCGTGTTGAATTAGATGCACTGACTCTACGCTCGAACAGCGTGACAATTTAGTCGCTGGATGTTGTGGATATTGCGATCAGGACGATATCCAGGAATCTGTGTATACGAATAGTCGACGATGAAGGAAAAGGGATAACCTGAAATGATTCGTAGGACATTTTCGCGTGGTGCAAATCTTTCCAAGCTCAAAGAAACAACAGCTTCGAAACCATCCGCAGTCAACTCTGCAAATCGAGACCGCGCAGTAAGTCGATGTAATTTTGATGCACAACACTTGAGAAAGTTGACAAGAACGTGCGTGGAACGACGAGCTCAAAATTGGTGCTGATTCATCGACCAGAAAATTAATGAACATTCGTGCCCTTTGGAGCCTTGCTACGATGACTTTCTGCAGATTAACGTTTACGCGTCTAAACCCTAGTAATAGACCGAAATTAAGTACTAAGAGACTGTCCGTAACAATTTCCATGTCGTCTTTACGCGTTAACAAGGAGAATAATACCTTCGCATCTCTCGGCCGCTCTGATTGGCTGAAAGGTATGAGGCGCGACGTTTTAACCCTATCACCGCGCTGGTTCGATCGCGATAAGTAATATCGTCGATTGCAATCGTAATGGTGTAGACAATGGCCAACTTGCGGCGGCGATGGGGTTAAAAGTGACCTGGCATTTTGATTTTCTGCGAGTATCGAGAATGAATCTCAAGGCCACGTTTACTAGTTTTAGCACTTCATTCGCCGCATAGGTTAATAGGATTAATTTCACAACGTGTATATATCATGCTCCATATATGTGTGTAGAAAAACGTTTTCATACCAATAAACACTTAAGACGTCCCAGGAAGGTGCGTTGAGTTTCCTTTCCACCTGCAATTACTCCGTAAATATCCTCGTTACAAGAAATCACGAAACAACGATTCTTCGGGTGGTACAGATTTTTTTTTTTTTTACTTGGACAGTTAAATAGAGATATCACTGAAAAATAATATTAATAAATAAATATTAATATCTTCAATATGACATTTCGTGAGTGTTAAATAAAAGCCGCGGAACAGCATTACATCGGCGGCAGCACGATCTATTATAAGTTTAGTCTCAGTTAAACGCTTAACTGATAATAATAATAATAATTATAATGATAATATTTCGGTCGGTTTACCATAATTTTCAAGACAAAGGCGAACCGCCCTCTCGGTACATTTTCCTTGAATTTTCTCGATCAAATCAAATTCGAAAGGCCGAACCGCCTTTTAATCCTAAACGTCGAAAACAATCGTTCTAACCGGTGCCTCGTTTAAGTAATTCTAATACTAGATTAATACCTATAATTAGCACGATATACCAAGTGGTAAAAATCACAATGTAATTTATGTCACGTTCAAACAGCACGCTTCCGTAAGTCGATTCGAAATTCATTTCTTGGAGGTACACTCCCACCGCACCCACGCCATCGAGACTTTTGCACGTCGACCGACGATCGACGAAGTTTAATGACCCCGTTAAAAAGCTATAAAATCCAATGTTCGTTCAAAAGTAAAAAGAGCCGCAGAGCGTTATTTTTTTTTTCCCCTTCTTTCCCCTACGGCCAGGCTACAAAATGGTGAGAACCCGTTCATCCATCAGGAAGACACTGAAATTTAAAAGCGCGGAAATACTTTACACGGTTGACGTAAGCTACGTGCGTGTGCATTAAAAAGGTGTCCCCTTATCCCGAATGATTCGCTATTGGTATCTGGCTTTTCAGGTTCATGAAGTCGATAGGCCAAAATATTCTACTCCTTGCAAAAGTCTGGATGTAACACGCCGACCTATTGATATGGCATCCGTTGACGATTTCATGGAGGGTGCACGAATATAATCTTAATGGATCGACCTTTCGACGGACTATGTATATGCAGTACTCGCCTTTGGTGTGCTTAAAAAACCTTCGTGACAATTCCCCGGGCGAGTAGTCTAGGATCTCGACTGGTCTGGACAAAAGTTCGTTTACGATAAAAAATGGTGTAAATGTATAAAAGTGCGACTTGAAGACGGCTAAACTTTTGTCCATACCCCTCCTTACTCCGCTACTACAGTCTCCTGATCTGAGCACCAATGTCCGGAATATGCTTTCGTGAAGAATTTCTGTTCCGCTGTGGAGAGGGAGCTTTGCTAGAGATACCGCAATGTCTAGGAGCATCGCTCGGCTGTTATATTACAAAATTCTAAGCTGCAGGATAGGATCCTCTGTACGCGTAAAACCTTACGAGATAGTAGTTCCTAGAGTCGGTTACATATTTCTCGATCATGCTCAATCGGTGACAGAAACATGACTCTCGTCGGAGAAACGTACGAGAACCTTCGAGGGAGACTGAACTTCGACATTGTCCATCTCGATAAGTTTAAATCAGTGATCTTCGACCGTCCGTGGGCCGAATTCGATTTGCAGAAATGCTCTGTCGACACGCGAAAAAATTATTAACGTGATTTTTTCGTAGCATTCAACATAACGTAAAATAATTTTTGGGCAAATATATAAGATTTTTTACCACAACGTGGTATATACGAAATTCTATAGATGTAATTGGTAGAATTAAAAACTTGTATCTTCCGCGTGGTACATGCAAATTAGCGATCATTTTGCAGAGTTTGTATTAAATTATTTTTTAATGTTATATTGCTATCTTAAAATTTCCAGGCGTTTCATTATTAGCAGCCCCATTAATTGTTCCCTTTATATTATTCCAATCGACCGTGGAATTTTCATTTTGTAATACGATATATGATTTCAGAGCTGGTACACGAAATACTCCGCGAAGAATAGTTCGTTATTCTTGCATTAACCGTCCACGAAATATCTCTTCTATTCCGACCGATCCGCGGATCTACTTAGGCCGAAGACCACTGGCTTAAACGATCCAAGGAGCCCTGCGTCTCCGCGGGAAGAATAGGATCGTACTCAATTCAATGCGCACAGGTAAAACTAATGACACCTTCACACTCCCCATCCTTAACTCCGCATTATTCGAGGAAACAATAAATAATAATAAAGTGATGATTTCCTTGACGATGATATCTCTAATGAGTCGCACTGTTAGAAAGATATTTAGGCTACGAATGGTCAAGTAACCGATTACTTAACCCAGCGAATCGACAGCGGTCGTGTTGAGACCCTTCGGGCTGATGGTTGTCTTGAACTGCTCCGGAACAGGATATTCGGCCTGTAAAGTAACACAAAAATCGCGGCTTGTAAAATTGTAACGAAATTAATTCGAAATAATACACTACAGCAATTGTAAAAACAGTCTAAACGAAGAATTAAAGAAAATTAATCTACGCCATATTTCAAGCTGCATTGCATTTGAATTGCGATAATGCAGTCATATTTGTAAGGAGAAAAATATGATTCATCGTTATAAGCAACGTAAGACTCACATAATCTCCGTTCGCCTTGGGCACCATCACGTTCATCTCACTGGACTTGCTGGTGATGAGCTCGACATCGAGGGAGTCCGAGTTCAGATACATTTGGCAACCATCGGTTTTATCGATAGAGATAGTCGGCACTTTTCCTAGCACCTGAAACCAAAGATTTCAACGGCCATTAATATCCAATAACTTTGGACGAGGTTATACGATATTATTATTAAAGGAATGACTCAACAAAATCATCCTGAAGAATTAACGAGAATAATAACGAAGCAGGCTACGATTGATCGAGCAGGAATCAAACCTAAGCAGCGTACTGTTACGATTAATCATTAAATAATTGCTCCACTTCCTGCGCGCTGCAAAGGAGGCCCGATATGCCATATGCTCGCAATGCGAGACTCGACATCGAACAATTGCCAGCCGGCAATTGCTCTCGATTCCACGCGGCCCAAGCTCCTGAATATCGTTGTACATCTCTCCCTCGAGAGGCTCTATTACACGGCATCCTCCGCGCGGCGGACGAAACCGCGGTGACGTCACAATGCACTGGCGATTCGGTACGGCTAATCTCCTCGCGGCCAATTTGCCCGCTGCGCCAAGATGGCAATAATGCCGAGTCACTCTCCGATTTGCAATGTAACGCGGCATATGGTTTGTGCCCAGGAGGAAACCTGGAGCCCGCGAGGATCGTCTGCGAGGTCGATTGGAGGGAATGCCCGCGGGCTATCGCGAATTACGTCTGGACGGAAATCGTGACCGACGTCGTGGACTTCCTGACCGGCGAATGGATGATCTGGCGGGTACGAAGATTTACAGAGATTATTTTTCATGCGCGATTAAAGCGGATCGTCTATGTCGATGTTAGATGTCCGTCGACATGGCGATCAGGTAAGCCCTCGAGGATCGATGCGTTTTTAGAGGGGGGTGGAAAGGGACGAGGGAAGATTGCGGAGTTGTAGGATTTTGGAGGGATTTTTCGCCAAGCCTCGAATCGTGAGATGAGCGGCACTTAAGGCTGTAAATTGATTTTTTTTTAGGAACATTGGTATCTCTATTCTTTATTTATGAGTGATCTCGTGATTTTAGAAGGGTACAATCAGAGTATGAGCAATGTAATCTCTGTCGAGCAAAATTCTGTTTAGTTATATCCATATATAAATGATAATTTACGAATCTGAAAAGAGACTATAATTATTGTAAGACAAAGTACATGACCGAAACGCTGTTTCAAAGCCGCCATTAATCATGGAAGATTAATAAGTAAAGCCCTTGCAATATGTTGGAGGCTTATTGGGGATCTGGCTAAAATTCCTACAATTGGAAGCCTGCCCGCTGAGACTTAAATCCTATAGAACTATGGATACATATCGCATCCTGTAAATTCCCAGAATAGCCAAATGTATAATGACGTCGATGGTTGTACTTCGGTTTCCTGTAGACAACGAGAGAGGCATATATATGTTCACGAATCTCCGTAGAAATTAAACTAAAAGCATCGCCATATAAACGTAGGACTAAATGGTGTTTGAACATTATTCGAAGGTTCTCGTCGTTTTCTTCATTTGCACGATACTGGTACGCGTACTGTGTTGCAAGGGGAAACGCTTCGACGATGCT
Organism: Ampulex compressa; assembly: GCA_038496175.1. NCBI lineage: Eukaryota > Metazoa > Arthropoda > Insecta > Hymenoptera > Ampulicidae > Ampulex > Ampulex compressa. Next base: position 132,706 of record JBCFXI010000384.1, on the reverse strand, counting down.
GGATTCGACAAAGGGATGCTGGATAAAGTCGGTTGTAAGATCGAGGACCTCGAGTTAAAAGTCAATATACTGACGTATAAACTGCAATATGGCACCTGGCCTCTGCCCCATCAAATTCCCCCTTCGGGCCAAAAAAGGGGACTGCGAAACGTCAGGTTGACTTTGTCAAGCCCGAACGACCGTAATAACTGGATAAAGCATATGCTGTTAAGGTACACGATGGAGAAGATGCGATTTTCCACGATATCAAGAAAACCGATATTTTCGTAGTTTGACATTACGTTACTATAAAAGTTTAATATGACTAAGAAGGTTCTGGATTTTTCGCATAAATAATTTTGAACTTTCTTACTTGCTAAATTTTGATATCTATCGCAAAATGAATAATTATCTTGAAAAACTACAATATCCTTCGATGTACTCAATGGTGCATGCGGATTATAAAGTAAAATATTTTATTTTAGTAGTTACGTGTTTCTCCTTTCCAGTCCCAGGGAACACAATTCGTACGTTGCTACTGCGCAAGTCAACTCAGCTTCCGTGCGTTGCCTAACAGAATTGTACGACACTCAAAACAAATACGGATACGAGGATTTCCAACGTAAAGCGTTGCCAATGGAGCTTGGTAGTACTAAAACCTCGAAAAACAGCAGCGAAGTATCTCTCAAGTATAATGCGCACGTTGATCAAATAATAATTCTCATTTTTATAAATATTTTTTATGAAACAACATTTTCGAATTTTATGTAAAAAAACCTATAAAATTGTTTTATCGCCAGGCGCTCAAACACGAATTCCGTTCGTTCGGAAAATTCCAGTTTAAAGCATAGTAAAATGTCGAAGAGCGAAAATTTAGACGTGAATCGCCAAAGCACCAAGAATCATTCCACTCTTCCGAGAAAGAGGAGAAGCAAGTCGACGAATAAAATTCCAACGAGCAAGAAGGTCACAGTTACGAATCCCGATCCGCGCGAGAAGTTCGCGAAAACTCTCGAGGATTGCAAGTGGGTGCTCATGGAATTACAACGTAGCAACAAGAGTTTAGGATATTCTTACAGCTCGTCGGCTATAAGCGACACTTCCTCGATCAAAGATATCTACTCCAAAGCGCAGGTAAATAAACCTCAAAATTAAGTGGCACCCAACGAAAAAAACCTCGCCTATCATCGATCGCTGATTTTTATCAAATCAAAGGAGATATGCACTTTTAATAAAAATGTGGAATTTTTTATAAATTCTACCTCAATCATTTACATCTACTTTTCTCATTATTGACTGCTCATTATTGATCTACTACTATAACTGCAGTTACATTTGTATATTACCTAGTACCAGAATCCTATTATCCTACTAAATTTAATTACTAAATCCCCTCTTTAATAAAAGAGAATAATTAAACACCGCACACCTGTGCCCTCTAGCGGAACTCCCAAGTACCCACAGAAAAAGGAAAAACCGAAATAAACGAAGCGAAAAATCACGTCCTCCAAATTCACAAACCGCCAGACAAAGACAGCGTATCAAAACAAGATGGTTTAAAGGAACGCAAATTCGATAGGCCAGCGAATATGTTTCAGGTCGTAAAAGCGGCGGAGAAGGATCGCTTGCCAAGGAAATTGAATATAACTCTCTGCGGAGACGCTTTTCCAAAGCGTTCATTTACGCAGGTCCTGATGCCACCGATGTTCAAGTCTAAGAAGCTCGCGCAAACGTCGGAGGAAACCCTGCATCGTGTCAGGAAAAAATTGGAAAGCCTGCACGACATGCTGGAAACGTACGAGGCGCATCGCACAGGGCAGAGCAATGTCGAGAGGAAAATCGCGAACCACGAAAAATTGCACGGCGTCAGTCGAAACGTCGTGGATGCCCTCGTGTCGATCAGATCGCAGATCGAGAACATTGGCGGGCAGAGAGACAGCAGCTTCGATGTCGATTCTTCTGAGAACGATCGAAGAGATTCTCAAGGGCCCTGGAACAATCTCGATTTGTCGGAAAGCGATCAGGCTGATCGTAGTTCTCTGACGTCGGTGCAAAGTTCCTCGACTTCGCCCAAGGCGCGCAAAGGAGTTTCCAAGGGAAATCTCCAATGGCAACGACTTTCGGGAAATCCTGCACCTCGAGCGATAACGTGGCCCAAAGAAATAGCAGTGAAAACAAAAACGGATATTAATCAAAACGTGGCCTCGATCGAACCACGAGTAAAGGACGATGTATCGAGTACCAGAAGAATACCTGAAAGAGCTTATTACAGTCTCTCCACCGATTCCTTCGAGGACATTGACTCGGCAGATGCAAAAAAGGATCCTTATTCCCAAAGTAAGGCACCAAAGTTGCCGGATTTTTATGATGAAAATGGCTGTTCGAAAGCAGACAAGGGAGGACTAGAGAAAAACCTGACTTTCGCGGATTTCGAAGAAGGATCCACGTTAATGTCCGAGGCTTCGAGTCGCACGGAATTTTCGAAGAACAGCGAATCCGAGGAAAAGTCGGCCGCTTTGCTTCGAGAAGCGCTAGATTTTAAGCAGACGCTTTTGTCTCGAAGCGAAAGGGAAAATTCTTGCTCGATGTATCGCTCGAAAATCGAGAAAAATCAGGCCATCGTCGAGCGCGTTAACTGGTACAACGTGGAGAATAACTTTCAGTCGGAGCTCTTGGACATCATAACGGAGGAACAATCGATCAGTAGCTCCACTGAGAAAACTAGTAAGACGCACATTTTTCTGAACGCCCAACGCAATGAAAAATCACAGTCGTGCGAAATAAAAGAAATAGAAGATGATAAATTTCGACACGAATCCGAAGTACAAGAAATTACAAGCAGAGATTATTCCGGTTTAAAATCCAAGACTACATCGCCAGATTATTTTACTTCGGCTAATCTGATAAGCGATAATAACAAAGCTGTCGATAATAAATTCTTTGAACGAGAAACAGTTTCAACGGAAACGCCAACTGATTTCAAACTGAGATTTCTCGGTGTAAATCGAGAAAAGCAGTGCGATGAGAAGCTACATTTAAATCGCGACATTACAGCTACTGCGGAAAATATGGAAATGAAATCGTATAAAAATGTCTCGACATTCGACGATACAAAGGTATCCTTTGTACAGAATAAAAATAACGAGACTGCTGAAGGATCAAACGAAAATAAAACACAACATAATTTTATTCCCGATAAAACCATCGATAAGATATATATAAAAGATTCCGTAAAATCAGAGAATTCTCCTAATTACACCGTCGATTGTGTCGAAAAAAACAAAAATAACAGCAGTCTCATCTCTGACACTGAGAATTTACAAAATCCAAATAACTCTATCCCAGAAGTGCGAAAGACCTCTCGTGGCTCTGACAATAAAGCCGATAATCTTCCTGAGAAAACCAGCCTCATAATATGGAATCAAACCGAATCGTCCAGCTGCGAGAGCGTGAAACAATTTCCAATTCCTTCTGACAGCGCACTGGCCACGAGGACGCAAAGAACCGCGATGTCCAGTAAATTGGAGGACAACGAGTCGGAGTGCAGTTCGAATCTCAATCTGAAGAGACATCCCGGAATGTTCTCTATCATAGAAGGACCATCGTTCTCAGCGAATGAATTTAAAAAAAGTGATTCGATCGTTCGAACATCCTTACGTCTCGAAGATAAGGGCAGCTCGATGGAAGAAAATTTACAGCGCGAAACATTCGCACCTTCTGCGAGTAATTCGAATCCAATCTCCGTTGTACTATCGAAGCAAGAGCGACAGGATAAGAGGGAAACAGATATAAACGTTCAACAGGCTGATAATGTCTTGAAGGATTCCAAGAGAGTGGAAGATAATCTGGAAAAGTTCTCAACAAACACGATAGTCATACACAAATCCGATGTTACGATTGACGTGGTGGAAAAATACGCCGCCTATCAGGATCGATTTTTCGATAACGTCAGCACTAGCCAGATATGTAATAATATGGAGAATGCGGCTGTTAATGAAGGTCCAAAAAATGTGAACATCTCGGGTCACGGTTCGGGTGATTTTAGCGAAGGCCAAGGAAATGTGTTATCATCAGCTTTCAGGGAAAACTTAAACGCATCCTACACCGAACTCCTTTCGCCGCACAGCAGCTTATATTTCACGGACGAAGTTTCTAGCTCCACTGCAAAATTCAACACTGCCAATAGGGAAAGTTCAAAGGAAAAATTAAGTTCGAATTTAAATATACGTCAAAAAGTGGGGGAAAGTGATGCAAAATACGTAGAGTCCGAAAACAAAATTCCTGATGTCCAAATGATAAACACGTCTAGAAACGTACGATCAGCCAATATAACGTTTAAATCTGAAGGTGCAAACGATAACTCCTTAATCGATGGCAAAAGAGTTCAAAATCCGTGCAACTCTTTGGTAGAAAAGAACGAAATCGTAAAGCATAATTCTTCGGGGGAAGGAACAAAAATTCGAGATTCGTGCGATCTTCTGGTGGAAAAGAACGAACTCGTCTTTCAATCGTCTTCCATCAAAGAGGATATGAATAGCAACACTTCCATCTCATATGTCGACGCCAGCAGCAACGAATTAGTATCCTTCGGAACACCACCCTCGAACGACGATAAATACCCCACTCTCGAAATGACAAGGCAGACAGAGGTGAATACAATCGACCAGCAACACTCTTCCACCTTTTCCTCGCTCGAGGTGCGTTCGTCGATCACGAAAAGATCGCTCAAGGGCGCGAGCTCCCTGAAACTGAGGAAACCACCAGAGCCTCATTCCTCTCAGCCCGCGAGAACGACAAATTCGAAGGATGGACGATCGACAAAAATCACGGGAGCCGAGAATTCTCAGTCGAAAGCGAGGAGCAACTTGAATCTGCGAGCGCGGAGGGAGAGGGACTCGTCGATGGAGTCAAAGCGCGAGGTGGACAGCGAGAGAAATCTGAGCCATCGCAGATCGCGATCCGAGATCAGTTCGTGCACGAACGAATCGTCGCCTCGCCAAGTCGCCTCCTTGCCACGCGCCTCGCGGGTCAATTTGCTGGCCGACGAGCGCCAAAGTTCAGGGGCCGAGAGCAAGTCCAAGGTCAAGGTCCCCTCGAAGTCTCCATTAGCCACGTCGAGGACGACCTCGAAGTCCTGCATACCGATTTTAAAGAGCAGATTGGAGGCTGCGCGACGAAGCGAGCGCGAGACTCGATCGAGAAGCCCGCTCAGGAGTCCATTAACATTGACCATGCTGTGGCGAGAGAACTCGCGCGCCAATGGCTGCTGCGCGAACGATGATTTCGTGAAGGCAGAGGGGCCAGAGACAGGAGAGGAGAGTCTCCTTGATAAAGATGATACGAAGCGATCGTCTACTGCTGGGAGAGAATCCACGAGCGATGAGCTTCTCGATGGTTTTCCAAAGGAGGGGACGGTGATATACGTTAATATAGTGACGAAACGTGACCAGAGCACCACGAGAATCGTGGATCCTGGTAAGTTTTTGGGATACGTTAGGGACAGAGAGGTGAAGCTACGAAGTAGCGTCGACAAGAGTGGATCGTTTCAAGATTCGTTTGACGCCTCGACGAGCGCAAATGAGGATGGTTTATTAACTTCTGATGCGTTGAACATGGATTCCTCCGTCATAAGTCGCAATGATTTCATGAGAGATCGCGCCTTTGGCCCTCTGGAAAATACCTTCTCTCTGGACACAGCGTCGATCGATGAACTCAAGGACGCCTGCTTCCTCGCGGTCGAACAAAAGGAGGTGGACGTCACCGCGAAACCGTCGATGGCCGACACGAGCACCTCCATTTCCGATCTGTTATGCACTTCTAAGACGTCGAGAAACTTCTTGGATAAGTTCAAAATACGCGGCACGCCAAAGGAGCTCAACAAAGAGGAGTACATAGCCCTGCTCGAAACGCTCAATCAAGAATCGAACTCCGTGCACCTGCAGGACTTGCAAAATCTCTGCGAGAAACTCGTTTCTGGTTTTTAACTATCGATACGGAGATATAATCATGTCCATCGTCAGGGAAATTTATTAAACATAGTCGTTGTTGGAATTTTGTGATTTTACCTTTTCGTACTTTTTTCGACAAAAAAGAAAACAATTTTTACCCCATGTAACTAGATTGTATATAAACGTATTTTGATAATAAACACGTATATTTTTACGTCACGTTTGAACATACGCACGAAATCCTCGTTTTCTATCATTTCAGTCGTACACTCCTATATTAATGCTTGAATCTGCCTTTAAAATATACATCACTGCCGCAACGCGTATCGCGAGACTCACCTGCATTTGCACGCTTTGGCAGTTGACAAACTCGATGCTCGAGACGACCGAATCGAAGACGATGGAGGACTTGCGGCACGAGTCCATGATAACGGAGTTTATCTTCCCTTTGACCACTAGCGTGCTGTCCTGGCACCGGAACATGTACACGACGTTGTTCATTTCCGCATTTTCAACGAGCAAGTCCTTGTTGCCCTTGTGATACTCCTGTCGGGCATAAAAAACGTTCCTCGTTAACAACAAACCACAAACACCAACGACAACAAACAATCGGCACATACCCTCGAGGAAAAAAAAAAAAAAGAAAAAGAAATAAAATGTCCGCAAGAAAAAAGACTCACCACCAGCCACTTCTTCCCGTCTCTCGTAAATACAGGTGGTTTATCGATCGGTGCATTCGCCGGTGGCACGATTTTCCCCGGTACCGCGTTACCAACAACCGGAGCTTTGAACGGCGCGGGCCCAGTCCTCAGGGATGGATTTTTATGCGTCTGCATGTCCGAAGTGACTTTCTTCAAGTCTGAAATTTCAAGGAAGAAGCGTGCTCGAGCGTCGTGCAAAAAGGATCGGGGCATAGGAGAGAGCGTTGTTCCGGTAGGAGGCTCGAGATTTACGAGAGTGCAACTCACTCTTCGTGATGCCCTCTCCCTGGTTGATCTCGGCAAAAAGGGCACTTCTATCGTCGTTGATAACCGGTGCCACGTCGCCAATAGGCATCGACGGTGGCGGAGGTGGTGGTATACCAGTAGGTACAGAGCCAGTTTTTGCCCACACCAGTCCGGTCGTGTGGTGCTGGCGCACGTACTGCTGGAGATCCGTCAATGTCTGCACCCAAGCCTTGCACCATTCGATGTGTATTTTATCTCTGCAAGGCCGGAAATATCGATAATGATTTTCGATAAGAGGAACGCGCGCATAATCCCAATATAAGAATCCATATTTTTATCGAGGGCTATCCGTCCAGGTTGGACTGCGCTTTAACAGTATTTCTACCAGCCATTCTCCAGACAGATTTAAGTGTACTCAATATATCCTTAAAGAAAAAGAAAAGAAGAAGGAAAAATGTCGATAGATCAATTTATCGATCCGTACGCTGCGAGAAAATCGTGAAAAATCCCAGAAGTGACCTCGCGCCTCAAAGTTCTACGATTTTTCAAAGAAATCATTGACCGTGATAGGAATAGTGTTCTTTTTTTTTTTAATTCATTTTTCGGCACCGACTACCAAGCTCATTTGGCCTAGGACCTACTGTTCAAGGTGTGTTCCGAACCACCAGAGGAATAGCGTTAACCACTTGCGCTATAAAGACGTGCCACGCACGTCGAGATGCTTTCGTTCCAAAACCCCCAGCGACGTGTATATCACATCTATAGGCATTTGTTCGAAAAATAAAAACAAGATGTCCGTCACGTCGGTCAACGGTTAGATATTTTAGGTATGTTGTACGGATTTTTAGGTGTAATGTAACGCCTTACCGCACGTTATATTGTACAGTGCGGCACGGCAACCGAAAGTTAAATCGTAGCGCAAGTGGTTAAAGTGCATTCGAAACCAGCAGTTATTTACAGTGTAAATATCGAATAAAAAAACAAACTCCCCGGAGGAGAACTCACTTTTCTTTCCAGTCCTTGAGCACACGATTGGTGTAAAATTGGCCGGCATCGTTCATCTCTTTCACGTATGGAGCGGGCGTGGGTGAGACCGCGACCCATCCCAGAGCGGGAATACTCTCGCTGATGGCCGACAGATGATTGAAAAATGCCGAACCCCTGTTCTTCTCGCGGAACTCCTGTATCTGTTGGATCTGGGAGGACGTGGGCGCCAAAAGGGTCAACTGCTCCGACTGGTTCGCGGGAACAGGGCGACTGGCCGCAGTTCTGATGAACTGTAACTGAATTCTAGAAAGAAACGAGACGCGCGATGGATAGAATCGAGGCAAATAGATCGGGATCACGATCGGATATCCTTGCAACCCTGCGTGACATCGCACTTACTGAAACGCCTTTTCTACCAGCTTGCTATGAGTCGCCACATCGCCGCCGATTTTTTCGCTGAGCTGCAAGTAGTCCTTAACAGGGCCCGACAATAGATCCTCGTAACCGGCAACGGACATATTGATGGGTACAGGCGGTGCAACTTCTTCCAATTGGGACTGTACCGCAACCGTGTGCTGCTGTATCCTACCGCTATTCCCTACTGGATTGGGTTTCTTTGGGGATGGTGTGCTCGTTTGTACAGCGGTCTCTTGAGTCTTGGTTGCAGATTGTATCGGCACTTTTTCCAAACGCCTCGTTACGTTCTCGAGTCGATTGACCAGCTCCTCTAAATGCTCCTCTCTGTCGCTAGTTTCGCAACCTTTAATGTAAATCGCCTTTGTGTTATGTATATTCGTTGGTCGTGCAAAAGAGATGTTCTCCGAAAGTATTATCGAGTAAGTTCGTGGACGATGTGTTAGTCGAAAGACACAAATTCAACGATTATCGAAGTAACGCATACGCGAATACGTGTCGTGAGGAGAAAAAAATTGATTCTAAAATTACACGTTGCAACGTTTGAAACGTTTAAACTTTGGAAGGACGCCATGCTATGATTAGTATGGCATATTAATATACAAAGTCCAGGCGATTCCAATGTAAACGTGCAGAATTAAATCTATGGAAAAATCGTACGACGGTTGTACCACGAAAAAACCGCACGACGAGATAAAGATGCTTGAAGACTCTTTCGGGCCAGAGAGACCATATTCTGGAAGATCCAAATATGTGTCGAGTGCGTTAAATATAGCGCACGCTTACAAATAGCAACGTCAACATCCACGGCTACTAGATTATCATGTTGTAAGCAATGCATGACGGACTTTGTCCATTTCAAATGTAAAATGGAAAAATCTAGCAAACGAAGAATTTAAGAAACAAACGAAATAAGAGCGTCACAAAGCGTAATCTCAAACATTTCTTAATAGACGTTAGAGAGTCTTTAATAGAAGCACGACACAAATCGATTAGATCACACAGCATGCAAACACTTTTCCGTTGCGTATTAATATCGATAAAGCGCACGAGTATACAAAACGATAGACAAATAAATCTGAATAGTCGTAACGACTAATGTTCTTCCAGGAATTCCCCTAAGGATAAACGTTGTCCGGCACAGATCCAAAGTATGCGAGCCGTGCGATGAGAAAAACCGAAGGAAAACCGTTCGACGGATAAATATTCCAGCGGCGTATCTTGTATGATAAAATGATCTTTGGTTTGCACTCCGCCGGAAGCTAATAAACCGGTTGGCGCATCAATGCAATTTATGTTCACGAATGTCCTTAAATCTATGCATCAGCCCCGACGAAAGTCCTTCTCGAAGGAGTCCTCGAAACGTCGCACGATCGATGAACGCGGCTGTCGCCTATTCAGAAACCGAGGGAGAACTGAAAGATAGTTTGTACGATATACGATGCAAGACTACGCTGGACTATTATTAGGGAATCCGCGAAAATGTGGCGAACCTGAGTGTGTGTTGGGCCGCGCGAGTGTCATTGAGCTGGGTATACGTGTGTCGAGCTGCACGCGTGAGCGTGTGCTCCCGTGGATTTGTATGCCACGCTCATAAAAGGGACGTGGGTGGATGTCGTCTCGAATAAAGGCAAGAGAATATTGACGTGGCAAAATACTTTGAAGGCGCGATCCCTATATCCTTTAACCTGTCCTCCTTTAAAGCCAGGAATGTCGGTTACTTTGTATAAAATCGTGCGCCACTTCTGCATTTTAAATGGCACTATATTTATTTTGTGCTAAGGTATCGCTTGAGCGTGTGAAGATATTTGAGAAACGGAAAATATGGTAATATTATTTTGAGATGATGCGTACTTGATAGAAAGTCACTTGGGTGCAATAAGGCATTGCTAATAGAGATAATCATTTTTAGGATGAAACGAAATAAAATGAAAATTAAAAAAAAAAGACGTAAAACATTTATATGTATAAGATATTTAATTTCTAATTTTTTTAAAATTGTGTTGTGGTATCAAAGCACATGTTCTGTACGTTTCAAGCTTATTCCCTCTAAACTTTTTTGTACCAACTTATCACATATCTCCAATATATAGTGGTAGTATACATAAATTTTCACTTCGTGCATATTTGTACTTTTATTTCAAGAGAAAATATTAAACAATAATAATATAAGCCCATCATTTATAAACGAAAGTGATAAGCGATAAGAAACGATAAAAAAGAACACGTTTGGATCGTAGAAATCCTTGCAAATTGAAGCTTTAGCACCCTAGTGGGGGTTTCTACCCGATCTTCCCCTCTAAACGAAATTACTAAAACGATAAAACAGCGATAAAACCACGTCTCACACTAATGAAACCCTGAAAGCCTACAATATGGTAAGTGGAACTTTACGTTAAGAAATTCTTTAACATTAAAGCAGTGTTATTGTGATCTCTTATACAGCATACAACAAAAATTTCTAGCAGTAAAAAAAACTAATATAACACAATCGTACGTACGATTTGATCAAACAATACTCGTACTGGCATCATAAAATGTGTATATGTAAAAATTAATATCAAGTCGTTCTCAAAAGAAAAAGAAAGAGAAAAAGAAAAAAAAAGGAGAAAAAAATAATAATAATAATTGTTTATGCAAAGCAACGTGCACGGATCAATTCCACGCCTGTCCTAAGTTCTTGGCTAAATTTTGAAGTTTCGAAATAGCCTTCTCGATGCAAATTCGTACTTCCATCCACTGTCCCGCAGCATTCCCTTAATCATGCCCTTTTGTTTCAGAATATCTTAAGAACAATAGTCGAGCGAGAAGTGGGTTAGTGAGGGACGATAAGGTAGCACAGAATAAAACATTCTGCGGAGCAACAATGTACGAGAGAACTCCGGGTCTTTCATCGGCATGCCTTTTGTTCCACTTAGGTGGCAAAAAAATGGAGAGCAATTCCCCTCGTAGCGCCAATCTCCTTTCACGCGTCCAGCCGGCCGAAAAGGTGGAAAATCGAGTCCACGATTGAGGCTATTACTTCCACTGTCAAAGCGGGTACGAAAATTGTATACCCCCATACATCAACTCTATAGACTCTGTGTGAACATATATATATATATATATATATATACATCATTTATTTACTTTGGTACCTTTTGTTTCCACCGTCGTTAAGTAAAATTAGTTTTGTCTTTGACGCACAAGAAAAGTAAGAAGTATTTTTGGATCTATGGTAACTACACCTAAGTTCGCAGTGGTAAAGAACGTTGCTTCTATCCGTAAAATCACAGGTTTTCTCTGAGAGATTCACCCTCTTTCCCTTTATTATTCTACCGTTTATCGGCTTATCAATGAGCTGCATTCCTCATTATAAATCTTTACTAAACCTGCACGATTTTTTATAAAAACTTCTCATATACATAATGAGTGTTGCCTCAAGCGGAATACTTTTACCAGAACGCAATTAACGTTCAAGATCATTCGATCCTCTTCAACCCCATATCGAATACAACTCGACATCCTTCATATCTACCCTCCACAAACAATCCTTCGCATAAACCAAATCAATTCTCAATAACTTCCCTATCTCCCATTATCAAAAGAGACCCTTAAGAAAATCCCTTCGATCGCTCATCGTGTACATACTTCAATATATAAGTAAGATTCACAAAAAAACTTGTGCCCCCTTGAGTCCAACCTCTTTCTCTACCACTTGAACTACCCAAAGCTCCACATCAAACTTCGCCCCAAACCGCCATACGCGTTACGAGGGAGCTTCGATCCCACGTACAACTCCAACACTAGCTGCAACACGATTCAGCCAATGTAAGGCGGATCAAACTTATCGGAGTTAGTCGCATCGACGCGGCACGCATGGAAAGTGAGTAAACCGAGGGACGATATCGGCGATCATGCAAATATTAAGTAACGGATTGTAGGGTGAGCCCTAACCGGCGTGCACCATCGGTCCTAGGGGGTCGAACCTCACTCTGTGCTCCGTCGTGTTTTGCGTGGCGTGCAGCAGGTCGGAGAAGAATCTGTGCCGCCTTAATGCTAGTTCATCGCGCGCGACTGGCGTCGCCGGTGGTTCCTGCATTCCGCTGCATCCCTCAGAGTCGTGCTCCCCGTCTTCCTCCTCTGATAGCCACCGAGGGATCCTGGTAACTGCGGAAGATCACGTCGGTCCTTTCACATTCGAGCGACAGTAGTGCCCGCGGTCGACTCCTCGAGCCCTCCTTTCGCGGGGGATTTTTCTGCCCCGCTCGCGATTCGTGCCCGGCATCGAGCGGAGAATAGGTGAGGAGCTTGCGATACGCGTGTCGGGATAATCGATTCGTCATTTGCAATCTCCGTCTAACGGAGACGATCAATCGCGTCTTACTTGCGTGTAAGCTACAATAACTAGCCGCTCTCTGGACATCGCACGTATTTCGTATCAAAACTAGGAAAGCTTGCAAAGTGACGGGATTATTTGTAATCTTTGAGAGTTTCGAACGTAAAATAGATCCGATAAGAGAGTTTGGCGGATTTAGTGATTGATAGGCGTACATAGAGGGACGAAGGCTGGAATAGGAAAGAATGTTACTTTGCGTGGAAAAGTAACGCGTGAATATTTCCCCCAATTTGCTTGAAACGCGAAGAGACACGCGGTGCAGAGAGCGTCTGGTTTGGAGTTAATAATACATTTTCACCGTTGGGAGCTAATGCTGAGAATTTCTGCGAAGACTCTCGGTTGCGCAAGCGACTTTGAATCTTCGAAAAAGCGGGACTTCGGTTCTACGATGTTCGTCCGCGAATTACAAAAAATTCCGAGCAGTTTATCCGACTATTTATCCACGATTCGCGGAATGCGTTTTTATATTTGGCTACAGTGTACGTCAGGACCTATTGTGCAGTTGCTGCTAATTATAGTAAGCGCGAGCGAAAAGTGAGGAGAATACGGGATGGAAATATCGGTTAATTTCAACGAGCGATTACATTACATCGCTGGAAACTGTCGGCCACAGACGATAAATATACAGGGGCAACGCTCTCGACGATATGACGCTAACCCTTTGGACTCCTGTTTCAAACTAAACTCGACACTGTGCTTTACTCCAGTTACTCCTATATCACACTAGTAACGGCGTTAAAGTGTTATGACAATAATACGCGTTATTTAAACTCGCAACTTTTTCGCGCTTTACGATTTTGGTTTACACACTTCCACCTTGGCCTATCATTCAATCCTACACCTCGAATCTTTAAAAAAACGTAATACACATTATTTTAACAAATCGATCGATATTTTACTCTAGCAATTTGATTTTAAATTGATTTTATCCAGTAACACCTGGGCTAGGATCGTGAACATTATTATAAAAATGATTTTTAAAAAGAGACTAAAATAATAGGAGTTTTTAATTAATCCGCCAATGGAGGAAACGCGCGAAGAGTTGCAGGGTCCAAAGGGTGAGATATCACGAAGAAAATCCCCGATTCACGCTGCTCGAGAGAAACTATACCTGGTGGTGTCTTTTTATGCGGCTCGCTGTCCGCCGGACAGGCCTCGAACACGGAATCGTCGCCCTCCTCTTCCGGCCCATCGTCGATCGTCCTCTCAATGTACGCCGACGCATCGTAAAGATTCGTCTTGACCACGCCGATTTTCTTGGAATCCACGATCTGCTCCTGCAGCACTACGCCCACTCCATTCTCCGTGACTTTTTCTTCGACTTTCGTATCGGCCACTTCCACGTCCTCCTTCGAAGGTACCTTCTTGTCCTCGGAATAATCCTCCTCCCGTTTATCAACGTCCTCCTCATTGGGTATCCGCGTCTCTTCCAGCTGAATTTTCTCCCCCTTTTCTTCGGTTCTCACGCCATTTTCGAGCGGCAACGGACACTCGGTCTTCGCGGCGCGATCCTCCTCCATCGATGGCGATTTAACCTCGGATCTCTGCACGTCGCCGTTCAGTTTATCCTCCCGGACGATCGTCCGATTTTCTTCCTGCTTCGCCTCGACGTTCGGTACGACTGCATCCGCGGACTTTCGACGCTGATTATGATGATGCTGCGGCGTCGCCGATTTGGTCAGCTCCGCCGCCGACTTCTCCTTCTTCGAGCTCTTGTTGCACACGCAGCATTTGAACATCCTCGGTGTATCGATTATGGATTTTCCCGTAGAGCCACTTTAGAACGCTACACTCGGGGGGGCTCTCTTGCCTTCCGCGGTTCTATACCTGCGCCCGCGGTCAATGGTTCATGGTAAGCGACTTTGCGAATCGAAATTCCAAAACTGCTGGTTGTAATACGGATATTTGGGTAAGGCGGGTTTGAAGCTCGTTAAGTGAGATCGTAAGAACGTGAGGTACGTACGGGAGGTTTCGAAGGGCGAAGGATCGTGTAAAATCTTTATATTTGATCGTCGATACGATTCGTAAGCTCGAATAATCTTAACAGCGTCGAACAATCGAAGTATTCGTTTATAGCTCGATGCGTGTAATTCAAGCTCTCATCGCGAGTAGCCGAGACATTTCCTGTTTTGTTTTTACTATCCTCTCGCAGCCAGAGTAACCTGGGTACTTGAATATTTTATTTCGAGCACGTTTGATGCCCGGCCCTTTCCCAGGCGGCACAACCAGACGATTGAATATTTTATCCTGCGCACATTTTCCACGCGAATCACGCACGAAAAATTACTCCGGAGCGGCTACCGGTTTTATACCTTATTCACAGTCGGCCAGTACGTCACGCCTGTCGCGTGATAAATTACGAGTATTCCCACGGATCGATAGAACGGATTGAGTGCCGCTGTTACATCATATTACCCCTTGCAAACTCTCGCCAAAGTCTATAGACATTCACGGCTGAAGAACGCTTCAAACGATCTTTGTGGTGTCAACGCGTTTAGTACAATGATGCTGTCTCTTTATCTCTCTCTCTCTCTCTCTATCTTCTTTCGCGCACAATAACAGCACTAAAGGTTGAACATACTTCGAGACTATCACGGAAATTCCTAAACTCGTGTACCCATGTGTTCATCCGATAAAACGAAATCCTATAATTGATTTCACCGGCAGCATGGACACGCTCTATATATATACACAATATATATATATATATATATATATATATATATATATATAGATAGATAGATATAGATATATATACGTGCAAAGATTAACGATCGAGGAACTTGCGCAGGAGAAACTTCACCGACACGACAAGTGCCACGGTCAGACCTGCTCCCAGTAAGGATCCGCCGTTTGAACCGCGAAATTTCCTCGACGGTGCGATGATCGATTATAACACGCCCAAGGACGTCTACCACGCGATTATTCGCGCAAGAAAAGAGCGTCGTATTCTTCTCGAACCGGTCCACCGAGTTTCCTCGATTTCTTTAAACACCGTCGTCGATATCGGGCGACAAAATATCGTTCATCGTGGAATCAACTTTTTTCCCGCAACTACGCGCCTCGCGCACGACCCTCCATCGGGGCAGAAATCTAAGTCGCTGTAACGGGGGAGGAAGTGCTTCGCGTCGGAAGGCAAACACGCCCTACAACGCTGGTGTGTTACACCCTTCTGAGCGTGACCTATTCCCGCGTTTCCTGGAAGCCACCAAGACCGACCGATCCCCGCTGCTGAAAAATGATCGACCAACAACCCTTGTTCGATTGTATTTTCGAATTGTTTCGGTTGTATTTCACGAATTTTTGCTATATCACTGTAGATGGTCTCATTATATAAAAGAAGTAATGATAGTCTGAACTAATCGAGATTATGGAAGGATCGATGGTTTAATTGAAATATTAAAATGTTGAATAGGACATTGAAAACGTAGTTCGTAGAAAAGTGACTGGTCGCTAAGCACGAATTTTTTAATTCTGTATTAATTTGAAGTAGTTATCAGCAGCGATCTGCCTGCAACGGTAGTGAGGATAATCTATTGTGTTGCCATATGGACGGAGATTGAACCACTTTAATATTGCTACTGAGTTACCGAAATAATTTACGATCTTGCGAGCATGCTGTTGCTTCTCGGATAAATCAAGAATTACAGACCACTTCGAGTTTTATAAATATCTACGACAGTTATAACTCTGTTTTCTAATGTAAACTCTATTATTCGTTTCTCCTAACAAGACGGAAGATAGTGGAAAATTAATATCACGGATTATAACTGTTTCAACAAATATTCTAATATTAAATTGAGCAAAAAAAAAAACTATCGAATAAAACAAAAACTCCGATGGGTGCATAAATTAACGAAGAGGTGAACGGTACTTTATCGCCTTTATCACGGACATGCTATGTTATCACATCCTACGGACGTTTCACCATTTGATTCTAACGAGAAATCAAACGATGTCGGGAAAATGCTAACATTGGCCGAGTATCAAAAATCTAGCAATTAACAAACGCTCTGAGCCTCGCGTGGATCAATAAAAATTTCATCATCACTGGATTACTATTATTATTATCAATGTGCAGCAGTATGGTTATTGTTGTCCTTCGATTACGATAAACCACGAAACATCGAAAGTGACGATCACAGCAATAACCTTCGAACAAAATATCACTCAACTCCTATCCGTGACCATCGTAAACTAATCGTTACAATGTAACAACTCGCAGTTCAATCGTCTCGCCAAGAACAGCAAACGGCTCTATTATCTCCAGCCCCGATCAAAGTTATAATTCCACGGTTTCAAAATACCCTGTTTACGTGCATCGTTAAAAAATTAAATTCCTCAAATATTATATATACCTGCTCAAGTAGTAACTATACCGAATATCATCATTACCTTCCAACAGTGACTACACAAACTTTGCAATAAACACTATATTAATACACCATCCCATCTGAAGCAACAATGAACGGATGAACAATTGGAACGATTTAAGCTCAAAATGCCATCATCCAGTAATAAGTATATCAATTATAACCATCACCTATACTAGAGGACATTAATCACACTAATATCACGATATAGCGGAAGAACGATCGGAACGATTGAGCAACTTCAAATATCACCCTCCAGTAACAACTGTAACAATTATCATTATCGCCTCTATTGCGGTATTAATTACACCGATATCACGATATCGCGGAGAAACGAATGGGTCAATTATACGGCTCGAAAACGCCCTGCCCCGGACGTACGTGCGACGAAGAACCGTAGGACACTCAAATGTCGCTGGCACCGACCGCGATCTGGGAAGCTGGGGTGCGCCCGGAGATCCTTCTCCTAGCACAGGGGTGGATGAGGGGCAACTGGCGTACGGTCCTCCCCTTTCTCCCTAAACTTTATCGAGCTTTTTTCCTACCGTCAACTTTATCTACTTTCTTATCGTAAACTTTATCGACATTCTTATCGTAAACTTTATCGAGCCGTTTTATCGCGCGGCCCCCTTATCGGGCGAGTGTCGCAAAATTCTCGGGGAAAAATGAAGGCCCTGCGGAGAATTCACCTTCTAAGCGGTCAGCACGATACTGTGCCGTTCGTAGTTTCGACCGGCATGCCCCGGTGCTGCCACGGGGTGGTCGAGACCCGAAATCCTTGCAAGTTTGGGAGGTACGAGCCACGTGCACGGGGAACACATTTCCGTGGTCTTCGCCTTTATTTCACTTACGTTTACGCGAGTGTTGTGCAGAAATTTAGGTGATTAAATGGGAGGGATTTAGGTGATTAATATGGGTCACGTCTTGGGCTTGATTTAACGTATATGTAAATTATATTTTTCAAGACTGCATGACTTGCACGTCTTGGAGGCGAGGCCGATAAAATGAATTCTCCTCAAAGTATGTAAAATATGTGGAAGCTGTAGTGTATTCGTTTAAAAAAGTGATCGCATAGTGTACCATAACTTCTTTATGTATTATTATTTGATTGTTATTGCATTTTTGGAGTATTAAGATTTTTTGGAATCCATGATGGATACAATTTAATAAGAGAAGTATTGATGTCTACTCCATCGTATTTGTCATATACCATATACTATGAATATATAGGAAGAAAGGGAAATTGGAAATTGAGTGGAAATATAAACATACCTATTTCATGATTCGCACATTACGATTATATGATGGAAATTCTGCTGAAATGCAGCGCCATATTTTTCAAGGAGTTTAATAAAAATGCGATTGGAGAATCGCCATTTTCAGAGCTGCAGTAGTTCTGTTATTAAGATTTGCATAACTGAAAAGCATGCTCGCTGTGTTGTTCTCAAACATTACAGTGCCCCCCATTAGATGTAATTGTCGCGGCCTAGCCTAGAATTTGTGCCGCTGGCGGGGCTGCGGTATACATTATTCTATAAAAAAAAAAAAATCCGCAGCTTCCGAAGTCTAACGAAAATTACAAAACATTCTTCGTGAAGCAGAATTGCCGCAAAGAGTATATTATGAATGCTACGTAACATCCTTCCTCGAGAGTTCAAAAAAAATACCCCTACCTACTTTAGATTTTTCTTTCACTTTTCTCAATACAGATACTATTATCTAAAATACATTGTACTCGGATTTCTTTGCTTCTGCAGTTTTTCGATGTGCACAATCGACTAACCAGATTTTTATCCGAATATCCCTCCTATTTGCATCGCGAACATATTCGCGTGGGTTTCTATCCTGAATTATCACGTCGGTTTTTCACATACATATATACTGCAGATATTGACTTGCACGCATTATATTATTGCAGGCGTGATAGTTACGTCCGCTAATATTAAGCGGATTATACCACGTTCGTTTAATTGGTATGGGATATAAATAAGCCGTACCATTGAATACGTGTAACGGTACAGTAGACTGTATAATTGGACGTACATTTGAACATGATTTTTAAACGTAAATACGGACAATGGAATGTTTTACGTCTGGTTAACGCAAGATCTATTGAACCGATCAAAATGACTGGATAATAGTTTCTTAGACAAATTGCGCAACTTTGTGACGCTACATCTTCTGTGATTTCCGATTATATTGTTGCAGCGTGGACATCATTGTGTTAATCTTCTAACGTTGCTTCTTTCTCCACCTTTGTTTTGCAAAATTTGTGATATAATGAAGTATATTCGGATGGTGGACAGTGAAGAAGTGATCGCGATTTTCAATACTTTTTTCGAGGAAATAAAATGAGTTGTCCGTCTGTTATGACGTTTATATCTAGAGAAAGGAATGAATGCGCATTGGAATGCTTTGGAATTCCTGGTATTATCGAAACCAGCCGGGTCGATAGGACGATGTCATTCGAAGATACGATGCCTACGATGTGTCTGTATCCTGAATTCATGCCTCGCTTTCAACAATCGTGAAACAAATGAAGATTTATCAATGAACAATAATACATTTATATTCTAACGGACCTGAAGATTATTGTAATAGATAACCGTGCTTTGTAACGGTAATATTGGGCAATAGAAACTATGTCGGATGAAACAAATCTTGAAATACACCACCCGATTTGCGACAATATGCTTCGTCTCTTACATTGAATAATTCATTATTGTTCTAAGTAATTTATAACTATTTCCATATAAAATTCCATTTTCCATTATACCTTTTTTTTTTCCAAAAAGGAACTAAATTTTATGTCACGAAAAACTTAAATATGGATTCTGTTGGCAAATATGAATGAACTCCAAACCACTGTTTCCTTTCACGTCGAACTATATTATTACTATTAAAAACAAAATAGATAAAGAAATGTAAAAATTAAGTAATGATATGAATGCAATATCTTTTCGTTATAACAATATATATCTTATATGTGGATACAATTGAGATAACGTTCGTTAAGAATTAATGCAGTTTTCGTTCAATATATATGCACATAAGCTATTCATTCTTATCCTCGCTCTACTGATCTGACGCAGAGTTTTAATAATTCGCATCACGATCATATCTTAAAGAATCACAATGCGTCTGCAATTGTGACTAATGCGCAAACCCATGTACGTAATTCCTGTCAAGGATAATCCATCGAGAATTCGCGTTGAAAATATCAAGACTGTCGTTAAAACATACTACAGGCCAGATATGTATAATTTCCAAGCCACAAAAACAGATGTCATTTATTGAGCGATCCGGATATATCCGAAATCTGAAGTACCGTGACACAGATACAAGAACCCCCTCTCCCCCTCCCTACTTCGAAGCTCCGTTGTTTTACAGTTACATTACTTTCAAAAAAAATACTTGCCCAACCAAACACGTATCCATGTACCGCGAGAGCCATTGGAATAAGTCGAATAATGAAGGCGCAAGGCCAGTTCCTGAATATTCGTAATAAAATACTTTACACGATTTAGATAAGCAAATATATATATGTATAGATAAAAATTTAGAATGCACCGAGTCATAGATGAATTTATATACAGCCCTAACAAACGATTAATGACATTTAATGTCTGTCGCTACGAGCATCCATTATGCGTGAAACCGCTATTGATAAATAAATCTCGTTGCAAACGTTGTATGTGAAATGTCACCTTTCAAATTTGGCAGAACATTATTGATAAGCAGTTACAAAGCGCCATGAAGAAACGAACATTACTTACGATTTTTCCACATTTTTAATAGATCTTTATAAGCCGCAGGCACCATGCGGGGATCGTCGTCACTTCCTTTTTCGATATGCGGCATTTTCCGACTTATATTACGAATTAACGATTCCTCGACGCGTTTGATAACGATTACGGTGAGATCGAGAATACGAACCAACCCGCACGAGCTCTGTCTAATGAATGATGATAACGGACGGACTTCATCGACTTTCACGCCGGATTCTCAATCGCACACCTGAGCCTCAGGAGCGTATCTCGTTACTTACGAGACACCAACATTCTTCCCGTCGTAACGCACGATCAGCTGAAGTGCATTTTCTACGTACGATAAAGAAGGACTGCCTAAGAGAAGCAGTCAGCCCAAAATGTGCTTCTCGGTCTATACATATCTTATGCTTATCGACAACTTCCTGCATTGTCCATGTGTAAATATCCGCAATCGGCTTGCTTGTGTGCACACAACCACGCATACGAAACGCTCACACCGACGCATGCCTACTCAAGGTTCACATCGGCGTACGGCTACGAAACGTCTATGCCAGTACACGCTATAAAACGTTTACACGCACACATGCTATGAACGGTACACCGGCTGTGCGGTGGGAAATTGGAAAGGGCTGCCGATGAAAGAAACATCGAGCCAACCTAACGACGGGTGCACTTTGACAAATTCCTCGCCAAGCATATGTTTATGAACTTAAAATCTGCTACGATAAACCACCCTCTTTGATTGATGAGATCGTCTATTTTTTGCGTACTTAAACAAGACATACCAACGAAACCCATAGCAACGAGAAATGTTTATCGCATTCGATAAGAACCTCACGTACATTGTTAATTGCCCGAGAATGCAGTATACACACTGCCAGGTGTCAAATGTCAGGTGTGCGTATGACTCACGGACGAAGCGCAGCGGGGGGGTTCAATAGACATAACCAAACGTGACGCTGTCTCAGCTTTTATCGATGCGACAGAACCGTTGCTTGCGATTCGAACGAAAGGAAAGAAAAACTAAAGGCATCTTGGGAAGAAAACTGATATGCATCGCTATGCGCTTCTCCAAATTCTGCACCGCTACGATGCAAACTACTCGCGATAAATAGCGCGATGTTTTTCGAACGGCTCGTGCATACGCTAGCTGCTGAGATGAGCATTGGCGATTATTGGAAAATGTACGTGCTTCCACTTACCGAATCGAGGTATCCTCGAAAATTAGCGACACATTCGCTGTCACCATACGATGGCCGATAGGGCGATAACAACAAACGTAACGTACCGACGCGAGGAACTCACTCTGACAACATTGGCACATACACTTGGGCGTTTGCCGGATACCGGAAGTACTACTCGTGCTATTACAACAGCCCAGGATTGTCGACCGCACATGCGCATAATTTCAGGACCGTGGGAATTACGATAAAATACGCTCACCACCCGGTACCGCGAATTGAAAATCGAATTTTGAGAATGATTATAACACGAACGCTTTTTAAATGTGAAATTGTTATGATTGTACTTTGTTTATCTAGGCGACTATTGAAATCAAATGTTACGTCTATGTTTATTTAAAGCAAAGACGTTATAATAAAATAAGTATTGATTAGCACGCAAGGCTATTTTGAAATTTTGTATTATACGCATTGTACTTATTTGTGTTTTTCTTGTTGGAATTACGATTATGCTTCGTATTGCTTGCTCGCATATTTTTAAAAAAGAGATTCGCAAGTGCACAATATTCGTTTACTAAGTGTGCTGCCATCTGATATGGCGCTAGAAACCGAACTAAATACCGCATTACATTAGTGTCCAATCTTTAATTACGTTCGGACAGTGTAGCAATAGGATGTCACCGTAACTTTGTGTAAATATACTTTAACGCATAAGTCACATTTTCTCGTGATTAAGACCGATACATTTATTAATGTACGGAATTCTATCAGCACAACGACTGATATAAGTAAGACGTTTAATTGTGATAAAGTAGTTTCAGTCAAGACAATAGGTCACTAAAATAAACATGAGTTTGAAATTCATATCTGCCGAGTCCTTGAAAATATTCAGCACGATACCACAATACTACACAATATTGGAAGTCTTCCTAGTACTTTGTCTGATATCATTTCTCGTTAAAAAACGTTACAAAAAACACGAAACTACTTTTACTGATAGTGAAGTGGAAAGGAAGCTAGCTGAATGGAGACCAGAACCGCTCACACCTAAACCACCTGATAATCATCCGTCTTTAAAACCAAATCTTGTTACGTCCAGAGTAGGGAAAAGAATAATTGTCAATGGTAATGATTGTCTCAATCTGGGTACACACAACTACTTGGGTCTTACGGAAAATCTTGACATAGAAAAACAGGCTATAGCTTCCATAAGAAAATATGGAGTTGGATCGTGTGGCCCGAGAGGATTCTATGGTACCATCGATGTTCATCTTCATTTGGAAGAAAGGTTAGCAACATTTATGGAAGCTGAAGAAGCTGTGGTATATTCTTATGGATTTAGCGCATTAGCGTCAGCCGTAGCAGCTTATTGTAAACGTAAAGATCTTGTTTTTGTTGATGAAAAAGTGAACTTTGCTATTCAAAAAGGATTAGACGCATCAAGAGCTAACATTAAATACTTCAAACACAATGACGTTAAAGATCTACATGATTTATTGCTGAAGCAAGATGAAGAAGATAAAAAAAATCTTAAAAAAGCGGCAAAGACAAAACGCTTTTTAATTGTTGAGGGGATATATATGAATACTGGAAATATTTGCCCATTACCAGAGTTAGTTGCACTCTGTCGAAAATACAAGTTAAGAATCTTTGTTGACGAATCAATATCATTTGGCACTCTTGGTATTAATGGAAGAGGTGTAACAGAACATTTTGACGTTCCTAGACATGAAATTGACATGATTATGGGTAAATAAAATATTGAGACCTAGCTGTGCTAATCAGATTTTTACTTACATGTTATATACCATTTTTGTATATATTTCAGGATCTTTAGATTGGGCACTTGGATCCATTGGCGGTTTTTGTGTTGGTACATCTTTTATTATTGAACATCAACGCTTGTCCGGACTTGGCTACTGTTTCTCTGCATCTTTGCCACCATTTCTAACATCCGCTGCTATTACGTCCTTAGATATTATGGAAAGCAGCCCTTCTATATTTAAATCCTTGAAGGATAACTGTTTAGCTATAGATGCAGGACTTAAGGAAATAGAATGCTTAGAGTGTACAAGTTTTCCAGAATCACCGGTAAAGCACGTATATTTAACAAAAAAGCAAAATCACGAGACAGAGCAAAGGTTACTTTCTACAATTTCTGAAAAATGTATAGAGAGCAATTTAGCTATTGTAGCTCCTACGTATCTGGATACAGAGATATGTTTACCAAGATCTAGTATTAGGCTTTGCGTTTCTGCACTTCTAAACAAAAATGATATCGCTTTTGCTCTAAGCACATTAAAAAAATGCGCCGAAGAAGTTTTAGTAAATTATGCATGAAGATAATCGCGTAATATTAATACAATCTTTTGAATTTCGAAGCCAAATATTTTCTCTGCAAGTGTTGCCATACAATCGCACATATATTGCACAAATATACAAACCGTAATAATTTATATAAAATCTTATAATTATTTATAATAAAATTGATGTTTGTATCTTATTTCATTGCATCATATTTAATATATGCTGTTTATATTTGCGCTCTCCATGATAATACAAATAACATCTTAAGTGACGAATCGACAATGAATTTTTAAATATTATACGATTACTGTATAAATTCTTCAACGAAAGAATATATGCTAAGTATAAAAGTATTAACGAATCTATTTATTTAATCCTAAAATACTGTATGTATTTCCTCCATTAAAACTTCCTGTTTTGCGCGCCAAACCTGGTGGACGCATTTCTAACTACGTGAATAATACCGAACTTCCGGCTTCTCTTCCATCGCACCCACTGAAGTTGCCAAGGTATGCGAAACTCCTGTCCCTATTTCTAATGTAAACTGATAATATTATTTATTTATATATACGCTACATTATTTTTATATTATCAACCAAATAATTTTGCACTACTGTAATAATAAAAAACATCTTACACAACTAATTCTATCGTTAAATTCGAAATTAACGTATTCAAAGGTTAGTCGACCATGTGGTTTATATTTTCACATTCGATATACAGTGAGTCATCAAAGTATTTGGGCACTTGTATGAAATATTTAATGCCTATAAAAATGGTTATATTACAACTTTCAAAATGACTACTTTTAATAGTGGTACAATTAATTTTAGAAATAGTAAAGGAATTATATCTCTATGCATTAAACATATCATCTGAAAGCGTTCGAATACTGTCGGATATGCATACGTGTAAAAGCAGATGTGATTGTAGACTTTCTTACAATAGAGTTTTACCAGGATATATGACAGTACTTACATATAACGTAAAAAATTATTGAAAACTTCATAAATGCTAGGTAAATATATCGGTTTGTATGAGCTAGATATTATAATTTTATGCTCGTTACTCTTATAATTATTACTTCATTGTAATGTGGAATAAAAAATAATGATGAAGAAGTAGTGCATCTGATGGTTTGAACAACATGCGGGACCTAGAAATAGGAGAACCTACCCGTATGCAGACCTCTTGATTACAGAATGCATTTAATGCAGTCTGAAAGTATTCTTAAGTAAATAACTTCAAGAATAATAGTAATTTGAAACACTGAGCAAAATATGTTTTTCTTTTCAGTCCTTAAATTTCCGTAAGGTATCCCTACACGCACTTCAAGATGGGTAGGGAGGACAAGGCAACATGGAAATCCAATTATTTTACCAAATTGGTTGTAAGTAATCAAATTAATTAAAATCAGTAATGTGTTAAAGAGAAATTTTTAGAATCTTATTAAATCACGATTATCGATTAATTATATTATTTTGAATTTAGCAATTACTGGATGATTATCCAAAATGCTTCATTGTGGGTGCGGACAATGTCGGCTCGAAGCAAATGCAACAGATCCGTATGTCTTTACGAGGAAATGCAGTTGTATTGATGGGAAAGAATACAATGATGCGAAAAGCCATTCGTGGTCATATCGAACGTAATACAGCTTTGGAGAAATTACTTCCTCATATACGCGGCAATGTTGGTTTCGTTTTCACCCGGGGAGACTTAATGGAAGTAAGGGACAAGCTTCTGGAAAACAAAGTTCGTGCACCAGCCAGGGCTGGAGCGATTGCACCTTTGAGTGTAATCATTCCTGCTCAAAACACAGGACTTGGGCCCGAGAAAACTTCTTTCTTCCAAGCTTTGAGCATACCCACGAAAATTTCCAAGGGTACAATTGAAATTATTGTAAGTTTCTACTATAAACCATGTGAAAAGACCGGTTAAATTTCAATAATAAAATGTTGTATTATTACGTTTCCAGAATGATGTGCACATTCTGAAACCCGGCGACAAAGTAGGTGCTTCAGAAGCCACTCTTTTGAACATGTTGAACATCTCTCCATTCTCGTACGGTTTACTTGTCGAGCAAGTTTACGACTCGGGTACCATCTTTGCACCCGAAATTCTGGACATCAAACCTGAGGATCTTCGTGGAAAGTTCATGGCTGGTGTAGCTAATCTTGCTGCTGTGTGCTTAGCCGTTGGCTATCCCACAGTTGCTAGCGCACCACACAGCATTGCTAATGGATTCAAGAATCTTTTGGCTATTGCCGCGGTTACTGAGGTTGAATTTTCAGAGGCTGCTACCATCAAGGAATACATCAAGGTAACGGTTATATTTCTGATATATAATAATTATACAAATAGTAATTTTTCATTGCTTTAAATGATGACACTCTTATGCGTCTGAATGTATTGATCAAGTATGTCAGAGCTAGCGATAGCAGAACCCACTGGCATACCAGTATATTGGTTGATAATTGCAAAAACTGCAGTCTGATTTGAACATAATTTTGCTTAGGATAATATATAAAGGTCCTGAAATTATGCAATATTTTATAACAATATGTTATTAGGATCCAAGCAAGTTTGCTGCAGCTGTTGCCGTGGCTGCACCGGCTGCAGCAGCAGTTGAAGCTCCTGCTGCTGAAAAGAAGGAGGAGAAGGAAGAATCCGAGTCCGACGGCGACATCGGTTTTGGAC
The DNA here is from genome assembly GCA_038496175.1 of Ampulex compressa. NCBI lineage: Eukaryota > Metazoa > Arthropoda > Insecta > Hymenoptera > Ampulicidae > Ampulex > Ampulex compressa. The sequence goes on along the minus strand of JBCFXI010000384.1, from coordinate 105,722 downwards.
TATTCGACTAAAATCATACACCTTCCGGTGTATTGTTTACGCAAAAACAAATTCTTTACTATATTGAATCGAATTGCAAATGTTTTTTTAATGACGTTCAAATAAAGTATGGAATTTTTAGTAAAAAATACATGGGCATGTTTCTATGCCTTCCGCTGTACATGTTATTTATGCATTATGGATAACATTTAATATGAAAATGTAATTAAAAAATATTACATCAAGTTACAAATGCTCACGGTACCAACAGCAGGAATGAACATTGAATTTTTATTTAATACTCGGATGTACAATGTAAAGATCTTATATAAGCAAGTTTATTATCTTTCACGCGATAAAGACGTGCGTTTATAAATGCAGTTGACACACATCAGGCAATCACAATGTCATGACTTAACAAGTTTGTCAAATGGGAAGAAGGATAAGTTATGCTTCAGTCATCAATTGTATAACTTTCAACATATGATTGCATTGGGGATTATAGCTGCATCTTATTACTTAAATGTCAGATGAGTGTGATGGAAGACGTACTTAAAAACTTATAAAGAGAACCTCTGTGATTATCAATTTTCATAAAATTTGGCAAGTATTAAATCTATACCTGCACCAAGCTTGAGCATATTTATAACTGTAAGTATTTCACCAATGTTAACAAAAATATCAGTCAATGATTCAAACATAATTTCAAAATTAGTTCTATAATAAAATTTAATGCCACCGTTCTTTTGAACTTGTAACAAAAAACATGATTTGCAGAATTCATGAATCTCATGTCCAGTAAATAATATCCGATCTAATGCCCGCCTCTCGTCACTTGAAAATTATTGAATAAAACGCTTCGTTATTCCAATATATCCAACTACGCGATTTCTTTTAACTTGGCACGTGCTTTTCTCATAACTGGGTGATTATCTTTGATTATAATTACGGATACGTCTGTTGTAGATACACATTTATTATCCTACTCAATTTCATTGAAACCGATGAGAGTCATAATTAAGGCTCCTTGTGTTAGTCTACACCATTGACGGCCAAATAAGCGTACGCGGAACTGCATATTTGCATAGCGAGGATAATTACCCGCTGGGTATTTTAAAGCGGGAATACAACGGTTGCGGTCAGTAAGAAGTGTACTGTTTATGCGAGAACTACCGATGGTTCAACGAGCGAATATTGAATTCAAAGTTAACTTCATCCGATCGTGACGCTTGTAATAAAAAAAAACTGATTTATTACGAATATCAATCTTCACAATTTTTGTTTCTGGTATCGTGAGACATTGTGTATACATAATTAACATCAGTTTTGTACAATTGAAGAATTTTTCATCGATCATTATCACGCAGGCAATTTGCTTCAACGTTACTCGCAAAATTGATTTTCGAAGAATTGCCGGGACGTTATATAACTTTCCGTTTGAAGTCACGCTCCATAACGGCGTGCATAAGACCGGCGTGTCGAAATGAAGTAATACTTCACGTAATTCGTATTACACGCTGGTTTTGATCTTATCCGGGATAAGGGTGGTGGCACTCCGCCGTTTCAAGTCGATAGAAGAGTTACAAGGTCGCGACACGTAGCGGATATATAGGGTCAGTTTCACCGCGGAGTTGCTTGGATTGTAGTGCGGTCGAACCTCGGTGTTATTCGGCACGAGTCGGATCGTGTCGGTTTTGCGCGAAATTCCTTTTTAAGTGCCGAATTTTGAAAGACACACGCACCAGTTAACCTGTACGAATATGGGTCTGCTATCCGAAGGGAACCCGTTGAGCTGGGAAGAGACGAAAAACCTTGCCGAACACGTACGAAAGCACGGAATCATACAATTCATTAACCTCTACAATAGATTGCGGGACAGGCAGGGCGATGTACTTAAGTGGGGCGATGAGGTAAGTTCGATTTATTTATCGCACGGGATTACGCTGTGCCTTATTATAAGATTATGGTGCATTGTCATTTGTCTTCGTTTTATCCTTCCAAAACATGGAGAATGCCAATACACTCGGTCGAAAGTCGATTCGACTCAGCAGCATGGCAAATTGCGCAATATTATGTTTACCGAAATATCCTCTTCCCGTCAGGACGAAATTGTGCAATATCTTAGAGCTTATCGTAAAGATGTAATGTCACGATCGTTGCAAACACGCTTTTTTTATGTTTGAAATTTTTACGCAACCATCAAGTTTATAAAAGGATACTTGTTTCTAATATGATTCTGTACAGAGCTTCAATAATTTCATAGATAAATAGCAAAGAGATATGTCATTGCTGTCATGACTGTCATATTGAACAAGATGACCTTGCTTTTTCTTAGCTGAATCATAGTCAAGCACCTGTCAATATAAAAGAATACTTTCTTTAATTTTTGCAATAGGTGCAATAGTCATCAATTGGTTGAACCAATATTTAATTAATTTACACATTGACATTTTTCGTTTATTTAAAATAAATGGATCATCGCAATAAATAACATTTACTTATATACAGGTAGAATACATGATCATAAAATTTGATGACAAGGCACATACCGCAAAGCTTAGCTTAAGAGCTTCGGAGATATTAAGAGTTTTAAATCAAAAAGAGCACGAGAATCCCATGTAAGCACTATTTAAATTATTGATAATGTTTTTATCTATATAGACTAGAATTATTTTAATGTGCACTACACCAATGATACAACATAGTTTTTAGATAGAATAATTAACGTGACCTCATTTAACAGAAATCTTAAATCTGTATGGAGACCTGAATATGGCGCTTACATGGTTGAAGGAACGCCAGGAAAACCATATGGTGGTTTATTGGTTCATTTCAACGTTGTTGAAGCAAACATGCGATATCGTAGAGAGGAAGTAGTTAAGTTGCTCAGACCAAATGAGGTTTTAATGTCATTAACCAATTTTCCAAGGTAAAAACTTGTAATCTTTTAATGCAATTAGATCATTGCTACATCTCTGACAACATTATAATTTTTTCATAGATTAGGGGCTCCGGATTTCACTGACCCTCCTTATCAGCCAACTCCTAATTCTGGAGCATCAAGGAGTCTCTTTTTTCCAAATGAGGCTACATACTCAGGTCACCCACGATTCAAAACATTGACAAGAAATATACGGCAAAGACGTGGCGAGAAAGTTGCTATAAACATTCCTAGTAAGTTTGAACACAGTAATATTTATGCATATCTATTCACATTGGTATATATATTTGCTAAAAGCTGTATTCTATTGCATCATAACATATTTTATTGCAGTTTATAAAGATATAAATGTGCCTCATCCCTTTAAGGAAGATTTTATGAGTTCCGGTGACGATGGTAGTAGTACTAAAGCTGCTAAAGAAGATCATATTTACATGGATGCTATGGGCTTTGGAATGGGATGCTGTTGCTTGCAACTCACTTTCCAAGCTTGCAATATACAGGAAGCACGAACACTGTACGACCAGTTAACACCTCTGTGCCCAATAATGGTAAGCATGTTTTTGTGGAGCCAATCTATACTTTCCCGGATATAAAATTAGTATACTGGTTGCACATACATTACAGAATATTTATTTAACATTTGACAGCTGGCTCTGACTGCTGCCAGCCCATTTTATAGAGGATATATAAGCGACGTGGATTGCAGGTGGAATGTCATATCCTGTTCTGTTGACTGTAGAACAGAAGAAGAGCGTGGTCTGAAACCACTAAAAAAAAATAAATTCAGAATTAGTAAATCTAGATATGATTCTATTGACTCTTACCTCAGCGAACAAGGAGAAAAGTACAATGATGTTCCTTTAGTATATGACGATGAAGTATACAACCAACTTCTAGACAATGGAATTGATAAACTCCTTGCACAACATATAGCACATTTATTTATAAGAGACACAGTATCACTGTTCTCTGAAAAAGTTCATCAAAACGACTTGGAAGATACCGATCACTTTGAAGTATGATTTCTATTATGTCGTTTTTATTATTCTCAAAGTTCCTTTGTATCATGTGTACTCTTTTTTCAAATATTTTAGAACATTCAATCTACCAATTGGCAAACTATGCGGTTTAAACCACCACCACCGAACTCTTCTATAGGATGGCGTGTAGAGTTTCGGCCATGCGAAGTACAGATTACAGATTTTGAAAACGCTGCGATCGTCTGTTTTATAGTCCTGTTAACGCGAGTTATTTTGAGTTACAAACTTAATCTTTTAATCCCAATCAGTAAAGTGGATAAAAATATGGCTAAAGCGCAGAGGAGAGATGCAGTTAAGGAGGAGAAATTTTGGTTTCGGCGGGATATAACTTCAGATCCAAATAAACAGAACGACGGTCAAGCAGAGTACACTCAATTTACTGTAAATGAGATTATCAATGGAAAGGTACAAAAAACAAAACATTTTAGCAGATTATATATTTTGTCATTGAATGTCATTTACACATTCTGTATATTTCTAGGAGGGTGTTTTTCCTGGTCTAATACCACTGGTAAATTCTTATCTCGCGAATATGGACGTAGATGCTGACACGCATTGTACTGTACAGAGATACATGAAATTAATTCAAAAACGGGCCTCTGGAGAACTTCTAACAACTGCAGCATGGCTTAGGAAGGAAGTTATCTCACATCCAGAATATAAGTGAGCTATTTATAATATACAACTATGTGTATATAAGATATAATTAATACGGTTAATTCTTTTTATGTGCAGGCGTGATTCTGTCATTACACAACGTATTAACTATGATTTGTTGAAAAAAGTACATAATATTGTATCGAATCAAGTATCGTGTCCGGAACTACTTGGACCACATATAGCATCTAAAACTACAGAGACCATACCTGCGGCAGTTGCAAAGGCTGAAAAATATCCCAGATCGAATTTTTAATGGTGGTATGTTTAGAGATAATACTTATAGATAATTTAGGAAATTTTTTATTTACTTCTTGTACTGTTGCAATGAGCTATGTACCACTGTACATATTTAGTACATGTAATAAGTACTTAATATTGAACGTTATACACTACTTAATATTGAACGTTTGTGTTCACCAAGCTTGCAATTTAATAAAAAAACCTACATTCCACAAAGTGATTTTAGGCTTTCCATACTAAAAACTGTGTGCATGCTAGACGTTACTTAAAGTTCACAATCAAAAAGAAAATATCTGGAAGTGTAAAATTTGTTTACATAGTAATATGTAAATACATACTTTTAGTTGGCTATAAGTAATTGATTATTGTTAATTATTGATAATCAAGACTTGTACACCAATGTTTAATAACATTTTCTATATTGGTTCTATAGACAGCAGAAAAACATACACGTAAATGACAGGAACAAAGAAATATTTATTTTAATACAAATGGATACTACTTCAAAAACGTGACTCACTTGCTTTAACATTAATATTCATCCTTACGCTATCAGTTTACCAAAAATCTGTAACTCGTTTAAATATAAGATTAATGTTTGATCATAATTCAAGTCTTGCTTTTACATAACACAAAATGTTCGCATTTTACGCAGTATAATTTGTATATTGTATTTAGACGCAGTGCCTTCATTTAAAAATATTTGCAAAAAAAAACATACAAATTTTTGCTTAATTAAATATTGTGTACATTTATCAAAAATATGTTGTTTTTCTACCTTATACATTAATCCTCTGTAGATATAGGAACCCTTATTGTTAACGTACCCTTAAGTTTAAATAAAGGTAAATTTCAAATAGCACCTGATGTATGTAAATATATTATTCACATAAATATATATTACAATACTTACTTTTACCAATGGAAAGAAAAAGAACAGTAATATACACTTTAAAACTTTGCTATTTTTGTCAATATATTATTTTTATATAAGACATCTTAGAACAGTAAGACAGTCAGTTTATAATTCATGTGCTGTGTATTTATCATCTTAGTACTATTAATATTGTAAACTAGTTCTGTATGAAATGTAAGTGTTCCATAACAAAGCTACAGATTGTACTATTAAAACCTGATAGTGCAAAGGTACAAAGTAAAAGTTGACAAGTTGTACCATTGGCCAAAGCTGAAATAGGGAAAATATATGTCCATATCACTCTTTTTCATCTAAACTGGAAAATGTGTAACAATTATAGTAAGACAGATTTATATGAACAATTATTATTCTCACCTTATAATTATTCCATAAGATCTCAGGATACTCATTTTCCAATTTAACTCGTAAATGCTTTAAATCATTTCCTTGTAAAGTGCCAATGGAAACAAGCAAAACAGCCACGAATGATGGGGCAAAAAGTAATTGATCACAAAGCACTTTTTTCATAACGACAATCCCCCCTTTGGAGCCAATATATTTATCCAATATACCATACCAGGTTCTTGTTGCAGGACCCTATATAATTTTGAACATTTTTACCCACGGAGCTCTAAAGATTTCTGCAGTTCTAATTGCATTCTTAAAATATTACTTAGCTTGGTAAAAAGCATATTTTGTTACAACGTTTAAAAATTGTGCTATTACTTACGCTGATGAAAAATCCAATACTGGCAAATTGGGCAGTACGCTTAAAATCAAGATTTTCAAACCTTCGCCTTTCAACGACATTTTGTGCGATCTGATCGCCTATTGCCATCAGCGTGCCTGAAAGTATAACAAAATATTCATTCAATGCATTTTTACACAAGCCTATACTGTTACCTGATATTACCGGCTTGTACAGCTTGCGTGGCTATCGGAAATGTCTTTAATAATTTTTGGTACATTTTAATAAAGTTCGACATATTTATGATAAATTATTTTTCTTCGATCATTTATCATAGGTTATACATCTATAAATATTTCGTCACCTATTATAAATCGATCTAACATAAAAATTGAATGTCATAAATGGGAATTCCGTAGGTGGTACATTTTATATATCAATATTTCGGAAGTATAAAATCTGCACGTTCCCTAAACAATTGATAAAGTGTCACGCAATATCACGGAAGAAATTGATACGGACCGACATATACACACATACACAATTATGTTGTGTGTAGCAATTCACACGTGTTATTCTTTGTCAACCGCATGAGTTTACGGCGCATTTGTATATAATTTTATCTATAATATATATATATATGTATATATATATATAACATTAGTCAGTCGTGAAAATTTATCTTCACAAATGCTAATCGCATTTCATTAAATTATTCAGCGTAACCTAATATATATTATTTATAAAATATATATTTTTCATATCGATAATAATTTTGACTAATTTTTCATTATGAAAAAAATTATATTGATGTCACTTCGAATTCGTATCTCATGTATATTTCGTTTGTCATTTTTCTCAAAATTTCGTTTTCTGTCAAACTGTATCTCATTGCGATATCCACAGGGTTGGCCATACTGATCTGCGAATTGAATATGGCAGAAAATTAAAGATGGCATTGAGAGGTGGTACACGAATTTATCTTCTTGGTTTTCTGTGTATTTTCTTGGTAAAATTGTGCAATGGAGCAGCAACGGACATTGAACTCGACGCAAAAGCACAATTGCTACATAGACTCGACAGTTTAAATCTTCTATTGTATACGTTTTTATTAATATTAACTGTTTTAACTATATGGACATTCAAGCACCGACGTCTGCGGTTCCTCCATGAAACTGGTTTAGCTGTCATTTACGGTAAATCGTCTGCTACTTCAACATGTCAAAGATTCAAGTTTTGAATAATGATACGACTTAACCTTAAACGTTTGCATGGATAAGAGCTTCTACTACGCGGTGATTAAATTTTAACTGCATGTCTGCGTCATTTCAACTGACCGCTCTTTTGGTACAAAATTTTAAATAGCTTGTTGTTGTATTATATCCACAGGTATTCATTCTCAGATACTGTCCTTACAGTTATATTTCGAGAATATAATTTGCATTGCATATGAGTGAGAAGAGTCTTTGTATTTTTCATTGTATTCATTATCTTCCAAAATTTATGTCCGTTTTTTTGCCTATTAAATAGAAGAATAGATTGCATAATTCCTTCGTGGAATCGCCGTAGATGAATCGTCATTTTCCTGACTTTCCTTCTTGATAATTTGCATAAGAATATGTATATGTACGAGTGTGTTTTGTATATCGCATTTAAAACCCTTTATTTACTTATAAAATTAATTATTCTGATGGATCAAACATATCTAAACTAAATATTAAAATATATCTTTACATACATTTTTTATGTGCCACTCTGTATAGATTTTTTCCTGTTAGCTATATAAGGAAATATTTGCATGCATGTGCTGAAGTTTACGGTATTACATTATAAAGAATGTAATAATCACGTTCTCTTATATATCAATTATTTTTTGATAAAGGGACAGAGTTTATGTGAATATATGGTATACTCATAGAACTATTAGAAAACTAGTTATGCTATACCTTAATATGTTATAATACATGCACGTCGAGTAGTTTTTATTGCTTATTTTGCATAGTGACAACAGCAAAATAATGCCAAATTTTTTAAATTATAAGCCATATAAATGAGTAAACATTGGTAGTAATTAATGCATTTTATTTTTTAGTAGTATTAGATTTATGTGTAATTAATAGATACAACTTTGCATCTACTTAAGTAACAACAAAATATGTGTTATAGGGTTGATCATAGGTGCAATAATTCGTTATGGATTCACAACAAGTAGTACAATACTTCACATGCCTGTTGTACAGGATAACAGTAGCAAATATAATCAGTCTGTACCTCCCGACACATTATGGTTACATTTTCCAGAAGATAAAGCAGGTAGCATTAACAAGAATAAAACGTTTGCATATTCATTTCGGGGAGAAATTTACAAAGAAGACAATGAAATTGACTTAAAAGTAAGCTAGTTATATATTATAAAAATCTTTTACATTTGAGAGAAAGTGATATAGTGTATTGAAACAAAAAGTTTGTGAATAATATGCTATCCTTTCAGGCAACTTTTGACCCTGAAATATTTTTTAATATTATATTGCCTCCAATAATATTTCACGCAGGCTATAGTTTAAAACGTGTAAGTAAATTAAATCCTATCAATATTTTTCTTCGACAAAGTAAACTGCATTTGATTGTTTATTTTTCAGAAATACTTCTTCAGAAATTTGGGAGCAATACTTATGTATGCTTTGATTGGTACAACAATATCATCATTTGTCATTGGGTAATCTTTTAAAGTTTTAAATGTACCGCATCTGAATAATGACACTGTTTTGTCTTAATAATGATTTATTTACCTTTTCTTGAGAGTACATCTGTAACCCCTTTGATAATAATAACGTGCATAGGTCACTTTGATTGAGCTTATCTCTCTTGTTTTTCCATATGAATACGTTGTAGATACAAGGAAAAATTGTTACAATCGTGATCCCTCCCTCAATGAACATAATTATTTTCCTTGTCTTAAAAATATATTTACTTCTTTTCAGAGCTCTGATGTATGCATTCATACAATTGATACCACACTTTTCCACTTCATTCACATTTTTGGATATATTATATTTTGGTGCCCTAATATCTCCTACAGATCCACTGACAATAATTTCTATTTTTAATGATTTACATGTAGATGTAAATTTATATGCTTTAGTGTTTGGAGAAAGTGTATTAAATGATGCTGTTGCCATTGTACTTAGTGGGTATGTATACGAATATAGTATTTTACATTTTAGATAAAAAAGTAATATAATTCACATTTGTTTAAACGATATTTATCTTACAGTTCTATACAAAATTATGCAGAACGATATCAGTCTGGTTCGGGTGGCTTTGAAACGGTAGCGTTTTTCCAAGCATTTGGTGATTTTGTTGGAATATTCAGTTTGTCATTATTTATTGGAGCTACCATGGGATGCATTACTGCATTACTAACAAAGTTCACCAGAGTCAGAGACTTTCCTCTCTTAGAATCAGCGTTATTTGTTTTAATGTCCTACAGTACTTTCTTGATTGCCGAAGCTTCCGATTTGACAGGTAAAGTGTACACTTAAGGATTTTAGTCAAAAAGAAATACCATTTTGTATGTATCATTATAATATTTTATCTGCAGGAGTGGTAGCTGTACTTTTCTGTGGCATATGTCAGGCACATTATACATACAATAATTTAAGCCCAGACTCACGGCAACGGACGAAACAATTATTTGAATTGTTAAATTTCCTAGCTGAAAATTTCATATTCAGTTATATTGGTGTTTCAATGTTCACTTTTCCAAAGCATCATTTTGATCCAGGCTTTATCATCGCGGGATTTGTATCCTTTAATATTGCTATGATTAACAAAATTTGTCACTGTTTGAGGTACAAATGAATACCTTAACCAATTGACTACAGCTTTGCGCACTATTAGGTCGAGCGGCCAATGTCTACCCATTGTCTTTTATATTGAATTTGGCGCGGAAACCAAAAATATCAGCAAACTATCAACACATGCTCTTCTTTGCTGGCTTACGTGGTGCTATGAGCTTTGCTCTAGCAATAAGGAATACCGTATCGGATGTTAGACAGGCAATGTTAACCACAACGAGTTTAATCGTTATTTTAACAGTCATTTTCCAAGGTGGAGCGACAACTCAATTCTTGAGTTGGTTTAACATACCGTGAGTTTATGCTGAAAAATCAGAACACGTTTATTGATAAATTTATATTTGTAATACAAAATTAAATTTTATAAACAAAAATATAAATTATACAAATTAATATTAGTAATGTTAATATAAAATATAAATTATACAAATTAATATTAGTAATGTTAATATCTGCTCTTACAGAGTTGGTGTAGATGAAGAGATAGAAGGATTATCACACAATGGAATGCGCAATGTAAGTCCATATTTTTAAATGTAATTATACGCACATTTATTCATATTACAAGCAAAATAGTAGATTGTGTTTGTCATAGTGTTTCCAGTAACAACAAGGTATATTTTAGAATCAGATACCCTTCTTTTATCACACCGACCTATGTCATAAAGGATATTTTTGCAAATGATAAACCAAACATATTTCTGTCATTTTTTATAGCGTACTTTCTATCAAAACATTATACGAGACAACTTTGCATATTTTTATGACTGTAACAAATACAACCACTAACATGAAAGAAATTTGCCACCTCCATTTAAAATGTAATAAAATTGAAATGTATAGTAATTCTTCTAAAGTGGATTAGTTGTCAAAGCTAATATTTTAATAAGATAATTTTCCTTTATGATGTGCTATACAGATGATTGGCGTTTTGTATTTAATGATATTTACATTTCATTATTAAAATGAATAACTAAATGAACAAAAGAAATGTTTCCATTTATGTGACTAAGTTTTTTTATCGTGCAAGGTCTATCGTAAGATAAAGTAAAAAAAAATCCATGTCTTCTTTAGAAGGATTTAAGAAATTAAACGACTGCGCATGTACGCTTCAATTTAAATTATCTTTATACTTTCTTTCTATTGTATTGCTTTCACCCAGGTGTACAATTCACTGGACACCATTGGGGTGCGTACTACTTAGTTAAATTTCATGAAACATATCTTCTACAAGCAAAGAGCTGAGATGCTAAAAGCCCTTAGATATATACCATACTTTCATAAAAAGCACATTTAATTAAGTGATATTATACTGGCAAATTGTTTAGTTTTTCTATCACATGCTTGATTAACAATAACTTGCAAAAATACAAAAGGTATTAAAACATGGAGATAATGTAATATGCATTGGAACATAATAACTTGGGACATTAAGCATGTTTGTGTAATGATGAATTTTTTAGAGACAGAATATCTTAATATTAGAAATTATTTATGCTTCATATACAACATAGAAAATATAGGAGTTTAACTTCCTAATGTTAATAGTCTGGTGGCGAAGGTGGATTTGGCGATCTGGACATGCGTAGGGAGAGAAGTCCACCGGTATGTTTCTATAGTAATTCAAAAAATGAATCTTTTTCTTTGTGCAATTTTGATAAATCCACGTTTGTGCACAAATTAATTTTTTGGGTCTCTTATAACACATGCGTTCATTTTGTACTTACACAAATTAATAAGATTCCATCTATTATAATTAAATGAACTTTTTTGTTCTTTTTCTATTTTGTAAATAACATGTATGTATAGAACAACAAAGGAAGAGAATGCTGCATGCGTATAATCTTATTAAAATGTTTGCATTGACTAACCATTATACAGCATAAAAATAATGGGTATCATAACATAGAGTTAAGATATGTTTAAACAATTAGTTTACGTACCTTTCAAAAAACGTTACTACACATAAGGAAACTAAGTTTTCGATAAAATTATTTAAACAAAGACATTTATTAGTTTAAAATTTTTATTTATGCCATATTTGAATTATTTGTGTACCACTCAGCATAGAACACACATATTCTTAGTTTTGGCTTACTAATATGAATATTGCTACAGTTACATTTAGCGCTATTATTTTTGTCATTTACGTTACTTCATTTGATGACTGCATGTGCATTTATATTTTTTTGAATATTGTTTCTGTTATCCATTCTGTATGTTGATGATCAGTAGCAAACAAAGGGGATATAGTTATATTGATTAACATTATACACAAAGATACAATTAACATGTAACATTGAAAAAATAATAAGATACACAAAGCATGTCTGCTAATACTTAATAATAGGATTTATATATTTCTCAGTACACACAATGGGTTTCATATAACCAGATTCAAGAGCCAGTTACATGTCTGACACATAATTTACTCTTATACCTTTAGTTATATAACACAATCATGGACTTGATATCGTATATAATTATCAAAAGTTATTAAGAAATTTATATATATGTAATTAAGTTGATGCTAAATAACAGAAATACAATACTGTTGTAAAAGAGAACTTAAACTTTGTAGCAAACTAAATTAGAAGTGAAAAGACCTGATCATACAGGATGGATAATCCAAATGTTGTTCACGGTTTACAGTATAATTCTATGCAGGATGGATCATTGCCGGGTAGTGGGCCAAAACCAAATGAAAAAGCGTTACTTGCCAGAATATGGGGAGATTTTGATACTCGGTACATGAAACCGCTTTTAACGCATTCTCGACCCACATTATTAGAAACATTGCCCGTTTGTTGTGGACCCTTAGCAAGGATTCTTACAACAACGCAACAAATGACACAGGTACCGCATAAAGAAAATCAAGCAGCAACAGAAATCTTCTATGAGATTGTATACGTTGTAAAAGTCGGTATATTATAGCACTACTAGCTTTGTATTTTAGGAGGATGTTGCAAGAAAAGCCGATTCGGATTCTGATTTTTGTCTTGAAGATCGAGAAATGGAGCGACGAAGGACTGGTGTTCAACCGGTGAGTTTCCATCAGCCTAATCTCAATTACACTGTTAATCCGTGCTATCAGCCTAACAGCACAGATGCCACTAACCCAGATGAACCTTATGTAATCCTTAATTTACACAGAAGGTAGAAATAGCAAAATACGAATACAAATGTTTACGTTGTGTATAAAAAATTACTGCGTGATTTATACCTTTGTCTAATAGACTCATGATTTGTACCAAAATTCATCTGGAATTATATTCCACATATAGCTGCCGATTACCTCTGTGCAAGAATTGCCACATACAGACATGAACACTTTGTGCAACATAGTCTTTCCATTTTATATGAAAGCACCATTAAACTGTGTAACATGTTACATATGTCTTTTATTCTTTTTAAGCTTTATGTGAAAATAGGACTTGACTGTGTACCAATGATTTTATTGTTATTTCATTTATATGCAGTTTGTAATTGTTTGCAGATTCTTTCATATAAAATGAGTTGAATATGCATGTAAAACTAATTTTTTTTTTCGTACAAAGGCGGTGATACACAATACTAAGAGTAACACACACAAATAATTAGTTTTAATCCGATTTGCAAGGTATGTTTAATGATTCTCGTTTAATGAAAAATAGCACTACACCATTATGTCTAACGCTACATACTAATAATTGAGAAATGTATTATACGAATGACTTGAGTGCGTGTATCATTGCTTAGTGCAAATGAGTTTCTGGCTTACTAACAAATTATAACATTGTTTATAACACGATAGTTTTGACAATACTTTGGAGTTGAAACGGCGTTGTACAGGCATGAATCTTTACATTTTCTATTTACGATTACCCTACAAAACAGCAAATGTATGCAGATATTCTAGTCATTAACTGCGTATAAGGAATATCAGTTAAGAAGTTAAGATTGACATTTACAATTCAATCAACATTTATCGACCGGCATAATATAAACTACACAGTATTAAAATATCTACTTCATTTTAACATTGGTATAATGTTTCAAAACCCGAAAATTATGTTTAATGTCCATTAGCAATTGACGAATTAGTATATATTTTTAAGAGTTGGCTTGTGTATCCAAACTAATGCTTCTGTCCATTTTTTCGTTGCTTTAAGTCAGATCCTTGCTTTTGACCGCGTTCTTCCCGGTTTTTTTAGAGAAAAATAAAATATCAGGATGACGATCATCTTAAATATATATATAATGACGATGATGACAATGAGAATGATGATGATGATGATGACGACGATGACGATGACAATGATTGTGACAATGATGATGACAATTGTGATGGTGATCGCGATGATGATGAAGATCTAAGAATCATCGGCATGGAAGGATTTATTCCATTGCGGACATTATGACAAAAATATGATCAGTAAAAGTAATCGTACAGTGAAGAACAGTTTTACAGACTTTAGATACGATCGACTATATCTAAACGATATACTCATAAAGAAATAGCAATTATGTTCCTTTTTGTTCAAAGTTCCAAGCCTCCTTTGAGAATGTTATAGAGCTTTTTTTGGCCTAATATCGTAAAGATATTTGTTGGCTTTTCGTTGATTTTTTTCATGTTACATATAATACTGGAGATATAAACTGACTATCATATTATACATTTACATTGTAAAGTCACTACTTTTTACTTTCCTAATTCTATATTCCAGAGCTAATACTTCCTCACGCTATGTTTGTATATAGAATGTTAATGTAATCAAATACGCATAATTACAAAGGGGTCATGGGTTGTGTTATTACAAATAAAAATGACAAATACAATACATGGCATAGCATCAGTTATACTCTTGCCGTGATCAGAAATTCATAGGTCACCTGATATAATTATACTTAAAGTAAAAGATTCCTGTTAAGTAGAATTAAAATAAGCGAATCTTGTTGTGATTTTTGGAAAGTATTACTAGTATAATTAGGACTAATGTAATTAGCCCGATAAAATGTTTTAAATACAAACATTATTTTATCATTTTAATACATTGTACTTTTTAAAGAGAATTTGATATTGAACAATTCTGTAAGGATATTTTTGTATTGAACATTAAACATAATTTTCAATGATTTTTAATTTTGCGAATCATTATGTTTAACTCAGCATAATTCCTAAATCATACAGAAATGTCGTATCATGAAGTAGAATATTTCTGCTGTGATTTCACTGATTTTCTTTCTGTTGAACAAATCTTGATCATTTGAACGATGTGAGAAGAATTTAGTTATATATTAATAATCCATAAATATTTTTGCATGTATCCTGAAAATTCAAATTATACTGAAACTTTTAATAATTATTTAACACTGTATAAAAGTTGCCGTTTGCACATTACTTACATTTTTAATGTATGTACGATTTATTTTTACACTGTTTCTTTCTAAAACATGATTTAGATTGCATTGTTGAATTGCTATGTGAGATATTTCATTTTTTTCTCCAATGGTTAATTATTACTTCACTGATGCTTGTATAATATCTTGTACATAAGTATGCTCTGCAAATAAATATATATACATGACACATGTAGACATTGCTGTCCTTATTATCACAGATATATATATTTTAAGCTATGGTAAAGGAGAATCTAAATTCATGATACATAGCATTTATATAATAATTGATGGCTATAGACGAATCATTTTTTTCTTTCCTCAATTTTTATTTTCAGTTGCTCCACTCCTTGACGTAGCCGTAATATTTCCTGAATCATCTTAAATTTTATTATATCTACGTAAACAAGAAAATCATTGTGCAATCGGCAAGTTATCCATAACGGTACGGTGCCTACCATAGCATTTGCATGTTATAATACACTTAACTGGTTCAACACCATACTTACTTACTTATTAATAATTTTCATTAATAATGTTCTAACATCACAAGCTTACATTCACATGTACATTTACTTTGTTTTTTATTTGGTTGAACTGTATTTTTCGTTTCGTTTCTTCACAGACTCTAAGGAGCTCCCCAAATAGATCAGATTTCTATGCGTAACATGAGACTAGACTTGTTTGAAACAAACTACATGTATTTTTCATAGGCTAAGCAGAGCTACATTTTGCATTACATAATGTCTGAGTTGTCTTTGGTATGCAAATGGTTTTTAAACAACTTGCTACTAACGTATTATGTCCTGCTAATGTTTACTGGGTATACTTAATTTATAATCTACATAGCTTTATTATTGGATGAACTTTAATTTACACGTATTCATTTTAAGATATTTTTCCATCAAATTAAATGATATAACTGCTATCTAATATATTATTTAACTATGAGCCTATCAACCTATATCACTTGTATACTGGAACACAAGTGTTATAATTTATTTTTATATATTACATTTATTTAATATTAAATATGTTTTCTGAAATATTTTTCATGGCTGTATTTCATGGCATTCAGTATTATCGGTCAAGAAATAGATTAGTAACAGAAACACATATACGTAATCTTACATTTATCAATTATAACATAGAAAAATCGCTAACTGATCAAATCCTATTTAAGAGTTTTTTCATGCAAATAGCTGAAAGAAATACATTCCTATTGTAAGAATTAACAATATGCTATTGGCTGGGATATTGTATATGATCAGGATAAAAATTCAATTAGTTATTACAAATAGGACTTACATTAATTATTAAAATGCCATAGTTTTACATTCAATTCTATCAACATGTCTCTATACAATGTAATACATTGCTACATGCGTTCTTCCTCACTTGTTGTATTCAGTTACATCTGTAATAACGAATTTTAATTATGGGAACGTGTTAGTCGCTATGCAGATCTCTGCTTAATTCTGTAAATACTAATTTTATTTACTATACGCTATTATATGCGAAATTCGTAACCTAATAAATGTATTGGATGTATCATCAAATTGATCTATAAGAATCTAGAATGGATTCTTGATGTATTTAATACTTTATGGGGCAGCTGGGAACTGTGATGGGAGAAGTTAGTCCGGGACCACTACCACTGCACACACGCGTCGCCCTACCAGGTTTGGTCGGCAGACATTTATAAAGACTAATTCATATTTCTAAATAAATTTACCCTCCTAAATGTATATCACTGTATGTGCAACTGATAAATGTATTTGTTTAACAAGCTTGTAACGCTCTTAAATGTAACATCATTTATGACAACAAAGTTTGTCATCAACAGAGCCTGGAAGCTTTATTGGGACTTACTTTGCCTTCCTAATGATCGATGGCCTTTCTTTGCCGCTTACTCACAATGGTAAAATAATATTACGATCTTGCTTCCACTTTTTGCACACTTTTATTACCTCTCCCTCCTTCCTTATGAAGAATTTAATATTCTGCTTATATTAATCATCCATTTATTGTTTATTGAAATCGTATCCCGATAAAAATTTTTCTTCCCGCCAAGATTTCATTTGTTCTATATTCCACCATAATTACATATTGAATATAAGTTCATAAAAATATAAGTTCAAATTAACTTCCACGTTCTAGTTATGAAATGTTAAGATAAACAATATTTCATTTATAGCATGGTCTCAATTTTTGCGTTTGTAAGAAATACATGACATTCATTGGTTGTACCGAGCTTTTGAGAAATGTATTAAAAATGGAATATCTATCAACGATTATAACATAGTGGTTTTCATGCAGATTAAACTTATATTATTCAGTGGAGGTCCTGGCAGACAATGATTATTCTATAAATAGCTCAAAATTAATTAAATCGGATACTATGAATGAAAGTCATCATGCGACAAAAATACGTGCAAAATGCATCCGAATAGAATAATTAAATTCGAGATGAAGCACGATTGGCTCCCAGTAGAAAACACTATTGACATTAAAAATACATATATAACAAATTGCCAAATTAATTATATCTATTAAATCAAAGGGAAATTTTCTTATTTATAATGTACAGTTTAATTATTATGAAATATGTAACTGGTATACAACAGAATTATAAATATTACAGTATATCACCAGTAAACTGTTTTATTATACTTAGATATATACTGTATTAGTTTAGTGCGGAGTGACATTGAAGTAAATGATAAAATTCCGTGCTTATGAATTTAAGTTAACATTTCTAAGCCAGCAAATTGATTTTGCTGCTATGTAAACCATATTCGAGTGCAGGGCACCTAATATGGTTAACGTGTAATGCATACCTATTAGATTTTACTTTTTATAGTATAATGTGCATTTTTTTTAATTAAATCATGTTTGTAAATTATTTTCAAGGCAATCTAATCCAAAGAAAAGAAAAACAAATTAGCCAAAACTAATGATGTACATGACAATTATACTTAATGTGATAGCTTTCGTCGTGCATAATTTTGATAAATAAGTGATCTATCTCTTTTAATAAAACTAATGTAAATGTTAGCTTAAGATCTTTTAAATATATTATTTGTTTCTAGAAAAGAATAAACATTATGGTTATATGAAATTAATACATATATCACGAATTGCGAAACATTCTATTGCAGTATATGTTGAAAAACTCTACAAGACAGTATACCATATATATTTCTCAGATTTGTTTACAAATAAGCGTGTTTGAATTTTAGAATAGGCAGATATTTATTAATTCCCTTGCATTGTTAACTGACGTTTTATCAAAGATAACATTACCCATTGCCAATGTGTTTGAAGGCAATGGATTAATATATTGCTTGTAAAAGTCTATAGATAAAAGTACATGAATTCTTGATTTAAATGTTGGCTGTGAACACTTAATGAAATCATTTGCATATATACATTGATGTATAGAAATTTCAAGGAACAGGATATTTACTCGAAATTATATTTACCTCATACATGCACTATTCTTTTATAACTTGCGTGTATCTATTTAATGATTTATTTTACTTACATTATGATACATTACTAATGATTAACTTATAGTGTTGCAAAGAGCAAAAATTTTAGCATTTCATAGTTACTGCCCTTTGCTACATAAATGTGGATCTTATATGATATGTAATGGTTACGATCGCAATGTACACCTATATAAAATAATAACGTTGTGATACAATGTACTACACTTTGCAGTGTTTAATAAAGTCTTTGTAAAAATAACTTAGGTGATTACTTGATTATTTACAATATTTCTTAGTGCATCTGTAACCTGAAACTGTGGACCGTGCCCAGGTACTATAACATCGGCCAGGTTTATTATGCGTGATCGCATTTGTGATTGCATCTTTTGCAATTCAGGTGCTCCTAATTCCTGCCAGATCGATGGATTCAATATATCTTCCTCTTTTTCAAACAAATCTCCTGTACAATACAAAAGATAATATAATGTATTTGGTTAACAATATTATTTAATCGAGTCAACATCCATTATCATAATAGAATGCACAAAGACCTGTAATAGCATAAGTGCTGCGTGTTCCATCACTTTCAGTTTCAACGAGTACCGTCACATCCTCCGATGTATGCCCTGGTGTAGCTACAACTCTAACTCCACCGCAAAGTTGATATCCTTCTATACTTTGGGCAGATATGTACTTAATATATCATGTAGATGAAATTATCTTTAATTTTAATGTGAACTTACCACTTGTGATCACTTCTGTATTAAATATATCTCCACGATGAACGCAAGTACCTATAATATGTTCAGCATTCGTAAAGAGATTATTGTTTCCTATGTGATCTGCATGACTGTGGGTGCAGACAACGTAATCAATGTCTTTGGGTTGCATACCTCTTCTATCTTGAAGTGCTATAAATCATTTATTTTTCTGTAGTACGTCAAAAGCATCTCTATGATGCGGTCGAAGATCCTTTGATACCTTTAACTATCAGTTCCCTGTCCCAGGCAGTCATGGTATCAACAATAATCAATTTCGGACCCTCTATCAAGGTACAGGAACAATTTGCTTTCATTTTTCCATTATTGAGTTTTGTAGAGTATCCATCGTATAGTACAATAACATCACACATTTTAAACAGCTGAAGTATGGGGAAGTATGCAGTGCATACATACTATGTACTACCAGCCGGTTGTTGTTACAGCGAACCCATTAATTTGTTCCAGGACCCCTAAAGGGGGGTAAGGAGAAGCTGAAATGCAACCGTGACGATATCAGGCGGCTGAGGCCAATTGGTCCGGATTTATAGACTCTGTGATCGACACGCGCGCTATTTACAAACTGCGCAAAATGTATAATTATGCTTATTAGAAGACAAATTGACATATTGAATTGTATTATTCATAGAAACGTGGAAATACAACAATATACCGCCCAATATAACTTAATGCTCATTCAAGAAGGCGGGAAAAGAACAAAATATCTTTTAAAATTGGAAAAATGCTTTCAAGAAGAAATTTTTGCATTATTATACATTTTGCACTGTTTGTAAATAGCGCGCGTGTCGATCACAGAGTCTATAAATCTGGACCAATTGGCCCCAGCCGCCTGACACCGCCACGGTCGCATTCCAGCTTCTCCTTTCTCCCCTTCAGGGGTCCTGGAACAAATTATTGATTCAGTGTGTACTTTATGTTAATCTGTAAAATACCATGACTATACCATAAAAACATTATAGCGGATGGTTTAAGAATCGAAGTTTGAAGAAAAATAATTATGTCAGGTTGCACAAAATCTATGCGACAAATATAAGACTGCCCCGATATCGTCGTTTATACCGAACAATAATAACCGCAAAAAAAAATGAAATTGGTAATAATCAGTATTTTGCATAAGTTGTAGAGAATGCTCGGCGAATGAGCATTATTAATACAAAGTGTAACTGTTTTCGAAACGCAATGATGTTCATAACCTATAATCATATAAGCATACACAAATATATGCACGTATAATCTACATCAGTTTTGATGACTTAAATGTTACCGTTTTTTATACGTATAAAGAGCATAACAATATTAACAATACATTCAATATAAACAGCATAGAAATTATCCTTTTATTAAGTTACATTTAAAATTTTCAGTATTGTTTATCAAGCGAACCTACCAAACCATGTTTAGTCTTAAGTTTCAAAGGAATAACTTTAATGTTAGACTGCGGTTTAAATATGCAGTCGGTTTTACATTTTATGCCGATGCCTATGGTTCCTAGCGCAAAATTTAATTCGCTGCCGTCGTGGCTTCCAAGGGACAATCATCAGGATTGGCAGATTGAAGGGGTCAGCAAGTTTAAAATACAAACAGATTAATAGAATGATAAAATCTACAAAATAATTCATTTTCCTCAGGAACTAAAAGAATGTTGTGGACGAGTTTTTGTCGATTCAACACCTGAATTTTCCCCACCATTGGAAAAGATAATAGATTTTTCAGAGATCGATGCTATTTTGATATCAAACTATACTTGCATGTTAGCATTACCATTTATAACAGAAGATACTGGTTTCAAAGGCATCATTTATGCCACAGAACCAACATTACAAATAGGACGATTTTTTATGGAAGAATTAGTTGAATTTATAGAGCAAACACCACGCGCTACCTTAGCTAAGCATTGGAAAGAAATGCTGTATATGTTACCTCCTCCATTGGCAGATGCACTGAAACCAAAATCTTGGAAGCACATATATTCAATGTCGGCAGTTAATACTGCTTTATCATATATACAGACAGTTGGATATGATCAAAAATTGGTAAGTGAATATGATAATAGTATTGTATAACAGCTATACTGGAAAATCTTTAAAGGATATATATGGAGCGCTAACAGTTACCCCTATAAGTTCGGGATACTGCTTAGGCAGCAGTAACTGGTTAATATCATGTGACCACGAAAAAGTTGCATTTGTAAGTGGATCATCAACACTGACCACTCATCCAAGGCCAATGGAGCAAGCGACGTTAAAGCATGCCAATATGCTAATATTAACGGGTCTCACACAAACTCCGACTGCTAATCCAGATACTATGCTGGGAGAACTATGCATGACTGTTGGTAAGCATAATAAAACTAAATGTTTTTCCCTTCTGTATTTTGATATAATAATTTTGTATTTCAGCCATGACTCTTAGAACCGGTGGATGCGTTTTAATTCCTTGCTATCCTTCAGGAGTTGTATATGATTTATTTGAGTGCCTTAGTACACACTTAGATAAATCCGGTTTTTCGCAAGTTCCTTTATTTTTCATTTCGCCGGTTGCGGAAACTTCTTTAGCGTATTCAAATATATTAGCCGAATGGTAAGAGAACGGGATATATTTTATTAATTACTGTAGTATTGAACCTTTCTTTATTTTAGGCTTTCAACGAACAAGCAGAACAAGGTATATCTCCCAGAGGAGCCATTTCCTCATGCATTTCTGGTTAAAAATGCTAGATTGAAACATTTTACGTCTACCTATGCAGAGGGTTTTAGTTCTGATTACAGACAACCTTGCGTTGTATTCTGTGGACATCCTAGTCTCAGATTTGGAGATGCCGTTCATTTTGTTCAGTTATGGGGCAACAATCCCCAACACACAATCATTTTCACGGGTAAGTTTTTGACAATAAGAGTTTTGTTGACAATAATAAAATAATAAACATATTAAACATATAGCAAAAATATTGTAGAACCAGATTTTCCATACTTGGATGCATTAGCACCATTCCAACCATTATCGATGAAAGCAGTCCATTGTCCAATTGACACATCTCTGAACTTTACTCAAGCCAACAAATTGATCAGGGATTTAAAACCAGAACATTTAGTTATACCTGAATGTTACACACAGCCGCCGATAACTGCACCACATAGGACGGATCTTGTAATCGAACCTGTCGCAGTGAGTTTCACCATTACACGTGCTAAGATTTTTATCAGAATTAAATTTCCATTTAAATACTTAATTTTCTATATGCATTTTTAAGGAAAAGCCTTTAATTACTTTTAAAAGAGGCGAAGTTATAAAATTGCCTTTAAAGAGGAAAAAAGGGAGAGTATTTATTGAACCAGAATTAGCGGGAAATATAGTACCGAATGAGATTAGGCCTGGCTTAAGTCTGGCATCGGTTACTGGCGAGCTGGAAGTAAAGGATAACGTGTATACGATAAAGGTATTTCTGTTAAAAGAAAGGAGAATATTAGTTTTCTGTATATACATATGCAATAACAGATTCCTAACTAAATATCTGTACAGAGTCTAGAGGATCGACCTAGTGGGAAACGTAAAATTACATCAGGTACGCCTGCACCTATCAAAGAAGAAGTTCTTAAGGAAAGGAAACATGAATATGGAATTTTGGATCCACAAGAATTACTTCAAAAGCTTAACCAAGAGGGAATTCAGGGTGCGAAGCTACAACATAGCCCAACTTCTACTAGCATCCACCTGGTAAAAAAAACTCGAATTAGACAACACAGGCAAATAAAGTTTTGCGCTTTTAAACAATTTCTCTTAAATTGTACTTTCAGCAAGATGAGGATACATTAATTCAAATTGGTGATAATTCAACGCACATATTCTGCAATGGTGATCAGAAAATCAGAAGAAGACTGAGGACAATTATAATGCAATGTCTCAAAAGGTTTTAACACTGTGCCTATATAAAAATGGTAAGACAAGGAGAGTTATATAGCAAGAGTAGTATAATTCTAATTTATTTTATTAAATCAGTTGAATATATATTGATTACGTTTCTTTTTAACATTGATGTGACTTTTGTTGGTTACATAGTATTAATCAACATTGTTAAAACTATCAACTTGTATATAACCAAAATAATTGCAGACATTAGGATAATGGCAGTATTGTATTGTCTCCTGTATAGAATATTAAATTCTCTTTATATAATAAAATCTCTCAAAAGCATTTATAACAAAGTCATAGGTAAGTATGTAGAAAAATTGGTCGCATCTGTTATTATTAAAAGTGTATTAGTATGTTAAATGACACAGCATGCAGACTTAAAATACGAAAAAACTATGGCAATATATTCAATTCAAATAGATCTATGATCTTTTATTAAACAAACCTTATTAAATATACTTTGTTATATTATAATTATAAATTGATTTATTATTAGCATTACTTGACTAGTAAAGTACACAAAAAAAAAACTATTCAAATATATCATACAGCAGTGAAGTTTTAAATAGGTGTATGAGCTACGTGATTTTTACAATTTTGATCACTATTTTCAGCTTTGTAGAATGCATTTTACATTAAAATGTAGAACTAATAATACATTTACTATGACAATGACGTTTTTTCTGTTGCTTTTTATATGAGCATAAAGTGTTTGCATCTCAATGTGTATGTTTATAGCACTTTTTTCGGTATACAGTAATATGTATAGTGTGTATAATTTTTGCACAGTTTGAGATTTAAAAAAAGGTGTAAAAATGTTGAACTAAGTACACTTCTCTTTATCAAGTATATGTAAAATTATCGAATTTAAATTATTTCTTTTACTCGTAATGTAGTTAATTTTCATAACTATCATACAGTAAAAAATTAAGTCTATATGTATACATATAAGTACATAAACGTTTAGGCACAGAAAAAGTGTAGTTATATAACTTTCATTTGTTTGATATACACTGCTATGTATGTTCATACATCATCCATCATTTGTTTCATGAATTACTACTATATATTATTGTATCTAAATTTATTAAGGAATGCACACTAACATTTTTACTTGCATTCAAAATGCAGTAGAATTCCGCCTACTTGGCAGTAGCAAAACCAAGTGCGAGACCTGCCGTAAAAGAAGCTAAGAAGAAATGAAACTCTGTGACTTTGAAAGTGGTATCACCAGTTACGGAGTGGTACCAGCGCCTTGTACGAGATTCCCCATTTTTCAATAATTGTTCTGCTTTGTCTAGCTTCTTATCAACATATCTCTCAACCTGAAAAAATAAAATTAGTTGTAATGGGTATAAAAAAATTTATTTAGGATTGCAGCAGGTTAGAGATAAGCATAAAATTAGGAATCATTTTTTTCTTTTTAAAGATACATGTTAAATATGCTACATTAGAAATATGGCTATTTCTAAAGTTTTTAATATTAACAAATAGAATATCTACAAGTATTTATTATGTTATGTCCATTTTTTCAGAAGCCAAATATATTTTTCTAATCAGCAAAATCGAAAGGAATAAACATGTAAATTGCATTAAGCTTTTTAAAGAATAGTAGAAGAAAAGAAAAACAAATTAAGAATAGTATTTTTATTATTAGAAAGTGTAATGATATTAGTTTTCAATGATTACAATGACTCTTTTATAGTTCTTTTTTAAATTCGATGGTAAATGCAGATAACATTCTTTGTAATTAAATATAGATTCGTATATATTTTAAATATATTATTCAGAGTTATATATGCTTGAAGTGACTCTGTTTTATATGAATCACGCACTCATGAATTAATAGTAATAATTATTCACACAGACAAATGAATTTGTTCATGAAAATATAAAAATGTTCTGATTTTTAAAGTTTAATCACACTCATAGTTATATCTAAACTGCAATGTATATTTATACTTAAACTAACAAACGTAAAGTGTCCTTCCATGCATTCATAAAAAAAAATTTTGAAAGCATAG
Source organism: Ampulex compressa (assembly GCA_038496175.1). Classification (NCBI taxonomy): domain Eukaryota; kingdom Metazoa; phylum Arthropoda; class Insecta; order Hymenoptera; family Ampulicidae; genus Ampulex; species Ampulex compressa. The sequence continues at coordinate 79,813 of JBCFXI010000384.1, read as the reverse complement.
ACTTCTAATTCATGAAGCTAGACCAATAATAAAACCACCAACGAAACTTGTTGCCACATAAGAGTTCTTCCGCCACCATTTTCCTACCTGTAAATAATGATTATATTATAGGCTGTTTTAAACAATATTATAAACTATGAATACAGTATTAGAAATTATTGTTCTTAAAATTTTCTCACTAAGTACAGAAAAAAAATAAGGCCATCGTAAAGAATAAAGAATATTGCAAAAATGTACCTTATCCATAAACCTTGGCCCTTCCCCAGTTACTTTCTCTTCCACCTTGTCGGTAATCTTTTCAGCTTTCCTCTGTATCTTATCCCAGTTAATCTTAATATATCCTTGATTTGCTGCTATTTGTAGGATGATTATTCCACCGCCAACGGCAAAAGCTGCAACCTTTCCGACCTTCATAGTCAAGAAACCAGTGATCCTGTTTTGAATTAAAACAAGCATATATGAAGTCGATTTGAATTGTAAGAAAATTGATACGACGTAATATTTTTGAGAATATTTATTTTCTAATATGACAATCATATAAAAGACTATACCATCCTGAAGTGGTACCAATGATAATCTGTTTGGTCGCAGATGTTTTACTGACGTCGCCTAGAATTTTATCAACGAAGGTCTTTGCCTCTTTTGAAACATCTATGTACCCTTCTGGTTCCTCCTCTCTAGTTTTTTTAACTATTGGAAGACTCATTTTGCAACTGAAAATTGCAACGATAAAGGCAAAGTTACAGGTATGTCTTACATCAATACGCAAACCCTTTCGCTCGTTAATAAGAATGAGAAAAGAAAAAGAAACGGCCGCAAGTAGTATGAAAATGAATTTTCCCGCAATGTCGTCATGCATAATAATACAAAATCACGTGAGTAATGCTACTGCATTCATGTTACGAATATTTAAAAATTTATGATGGTACTACGACTCGAATGGGAATATGATGATACCATCGCCAGAAATGGCAGATACTTTTCATCTGACATACAGTAGCTCCCTTAGCCGACAATACTTTTCCCGTAAACGTGCATACCGTGTGATAAAAATAGTACTCTATGAATTAGCTACGACGAAGCGAAACAAAGTAGAAGCTACCGTTTGTAGAATTTCGTTGCTCCCGATGTAACAGCATTCTTGTGCAGTTTTGGCATGGCAATCGCACGTGGCTCTAATTTACATATCGTTATGCGGCGTTTAATACGGATGGCTCACCTAGTCGCGTCAAAGAGTTCAAAACCCTTATCGTGGTCGTTGTCGGGTGCGCGAACCGATCTGTCAGTCGAAATTATCCGGGAGGTCTTCTGCACCGATCGTTCCTCTCCAAAATCTACTCTGGTCCGTTGCAGGAACGCTGGGACTGAATCAACGCGGTATACTGTGCGAGAACTGCGGCGATCGAAACGCGGTTGGATCAAAAGACGTGGTTGCACGATTCATCCTCCATAATCGACAATTCTTTTAGATCTCGACACTGTGAAATCCCTTTTTACGTAATCGTTCATCCCCCTTTTACGTAATCGCACGCTTTTTAAGGGAAAAAAATAGTTGGATATACGCAATGGATCTCTTTGCGAGCGACGAGTGGGCTTTCGACTTACAAAAATTGAAAGTTCTAGAAGCGAAAGTTGACTTAGGGCAAAACAGGTAAAAAAAAATATTACTTTAATCTCATACTTAGATATGAAGGGTTAATCAGTACATTATATTCTGATCAATCAGTAGGATGATTGGAAATACCATGTTCAATTCAATCTTAAGTTTAATCTTCGGTTATAATGGTAACGTAACGGTAATCAACGTAAAGCGAACTGATTATTTTTGAAACTTATAAAATGGGATACTCTGAAATAATATTAAATTTAACTCCGCCTCTACTTCGATTAAAAAATAATGCTACTGCAAAGAAACATGCATGTTTTAAAGAGTTTTGTTTTATCTGTAATGTTTTCTGTTTCGGTAAACTCAACCGCGTAATTTTTATACGTTAAATTCTCGTTTACATTTTCCTAAATATTTGGTTATGTAGATCTAGATGGTCACGGAAAAATCATAAGGTAATAAGAGCATTCAGAAATGCTAATTTCAACGATTATTAATCGCGTGGTGCATTAGGCCGACAATAAGGAGCGGCACATTGAATCCTTGCGCCAACGAGCGGCGTACAGCAAGACCGAAATTCTAGAGCGACGGAATTGGAAGTCGGGCTGGCCCCCTATGGAAATGGTCTTCCGCCGTGCGATTCGCCATCCTGGTTTAACCTGAGCGCCGCTTTAAAAAAAAAAAGTGATCGTCCAGATGAGGTGACGAGGTGTCGAGTGCGCGAATTGCGAAAAAACCCGGTATTTTCGTACGCAGAGGCACGTATCGCGGCCGGTCATGGGTACCACCGATTTTTAGCCCGCATATTTACCTTCCGTAAAAATGGCCCAGGAGACCGACGACATCAACTTGACTCCCCAGGAATTACAGATACTATCCGAGCTGGACAGGTGATTTGACAATAACCGAATCGCCGATCGTCGATCCTCGATTTGCTCCTTACGGTCCTGTCGGGATAAAAGCGCGTTTTATTTACGGCAACCTTCTTGGATATAACCTAACAAGTGTTTGACAGAATGGGCGGGCAATTCGATCGGTTTATTTCCCTCTCGCGTGCAACCTACTGACATCCTTTCTCGTGCACTCGCTAACGTGCTACATTCCACCAATGTGTCGCGGGCTGTCCCTTTTTTTCGTCCTAAACTTCTTTGCGATTGAAGATTAAAGGATTTTTCGAAAACATGTCTTAGGATGGGAAAGAGTCGCGGAAAAAATGTTAAACAAACGAACGAGGAGGTTCATGGTTCATGACGTAATATGCGCGCGATATATACTGCTGTCGCTGAGAACGAAAGTAAAAACTTTGCTTGAAAATGTATGGTGCTACCGTTAAAGTTAGAGGTGCCTGGGTTGATCGAGTTCCCTTTGTTAATATTGTTGTTGGTTTACGTGTGTGTGTGCAGCCGACAATTCGGATTTCTGAAATTGAATTCGCCGGAGCAATCCAAGAAGAAAGCTCTGGTCGTACGTGCTATCAAATATCTGGAGAGAATGCTAGTCCAGGCACAGGCCGAAAAACAACGCAGGAAGGCAGATAGTACGAAGATAAATCCTGAGGAGCTGAAAGATGACGACGGAGATAAGGGGATCAGTATAGATCCTAAAACTTATTGTAAATTAGGGCATTTTCATTTGCTACTCGAAGATTACAATAAAGGTAATTATGATATCAAATTTATTTTTATTATTAAGCTTCCTAGATTTTCGTACTTGTTAGCAAGTCGATTTATTCTCGTCGTTTCTGCTGTTAACAGCCATGTCTGCGTACCAAAAGTTCTACTCGCTGAAGGGTGACTATTGGACAGATACTTCGTTCCTATATGGCCAAGGGCTCGTATATTTCCATTTTAATGCCTTCCAATGGTGAGTTTATGTCAGAATTCTTTCAACATAATTTAGTGCATTGATCTATTGTCTGCATATGATGCTTAACTTCATGTATATCCAAGAACAATCGTATATCTCATATAATACTACTGACTAATCATAGTTCGAAAAAAAGAATTATTTCTCAGTGTGTGAGTGATTTTATATACGACTTAAGAAAATCTATGAAAATCTCAATATACGTACAAAGCTTAATATTAGTTATGAGCATCAGAGATGCTCAATATTAGCTATGGACAGAATAAGGAATCACAATATAAATTTTAACAACCGTGCATAATATTCAGTACAGTGTTGAACCTGTACGTTAGAAAAGGAATGGCAATATGTGGTGGACAGAAAAGTGCTGTAATCTCTCATGAGAGTTGTTCGCCTTGAGGAGGGGGCGTCGGCCCTTGGACGATGTACACATAGAGTTCATCGTTCTCATGCTGCATCTTCTATTTATTTTTTAATTTTGTACAAAATTCTGTCGGTAACGTGACCGTGTTCTGCCGCGTCGGTAAAGTGGCGATGATAAGGCAGATCTCTGTTAAAAGTTGTTGCACATTGATTAGAGGACGAACGGCTCGGTAGATGGCAGAATGGCTGCAGCTGGGTATAATGAGCCGTCGATGCCTACGTGCGGTGGAAGGTCTAAACCATGGCGGCTAGGCAGAGTCGTGGGGGGGAAACTATATGCCTAACTCGTATTCTCCGGGTTGCTCAAATTGAAAATTCGTTGTTTGCGCTCCAAACCGTATTGCACCCGGAAAGCAGTAAGATATTTATTATCTACGTCTTTGTCGAACACTTATTTAAAAAAACTACAATTTTGCATTTAGAGATCGGCGCTTATAATTTCTAATAAAATTGTTCTGGCAGAATTTTCAAAGAAAATCTATATGCCGGAAGGGGATATTAACGTAAGAAATAAATCTCCGCAAATAATACCTGCTCATACTTATCAATTATAGGGACATATAGATATATAATGATATTAGCATACGCCAATTGCTTCGATAAAACTATCTGACAAATACATTTTAATCCATAATCAACGTCGATTACCGGCTAAATGCATGAAAATACTGTCGAAACGATATGTATAAATATCCAGAGTAGCAGGCTTGACAATACGAATATCAGCTTATCCCTAGAAATTCGTCATGACAGTCTCCAAAATAGAGAGCACGTACGAAGCATTGGTTAACGCATTTGCGTTCGTCGTTTTGGATCGTGCCGGTGTCGGTGACCGGGTCAAAAGTTCGGATACGATATCTCCGTGACATCTTGACGCGACAGAAATACAGTGACCTCGTTAAAAACATAGTTAATTTAAATTACGGCTTCCGGTCGATCGTCGAAAATTGTCGAGCTCGCCTGTATAAATCCACTGGTGATTTGCGATCATCGTGCCGTTTAAAGTCTCGATCGTTCCATCATGTGTCGAATTTTTCGGCTTCTTTTGGCGAATCAAGTTTTGGAGTAACTTCATTTCCTCGGAATGCTCGACTGCTCCCTACCTAAGGGCTTTATCGTTGTGAGCCGATAAATGAAATTCCCCCGACGCTCATAACGATTGCATTTATCCTCTCCTCGTAATTCGACGTCAAACTCCGACAGATATTGTCACAGTCGACTTGACATTTCCTGCCGAACGATCGCCTTTGCGAAAGTGCCGTGGATATATCGATTTTGCCGCTGAACCATCTTAATTTCAACAGGGCTGGAATTTCAGTATAATCCGTTTTTCAATTTTTACACACTTATCACGCGCGGTATTTATATTCCCAACTACGTGTTTATTCATAGTCACAACTATTCCAAATTATGTCTCCAATTCTTTTCAGTGCTTTACCGAAAAAGATACAAATTTTTAGACCTTCTTTCGAATCTATAGAAGGTTTTGGGGCTCGTAAAAATTCCATGAATATTCTGATTTGCGAATAATGTTTTGTACTTCAGAATTAGCATGCAACTATTGTATTAGATCTCCCAAAATGATTGTGCAATCCTCTCAGAGGTATTTGTTATGCGTGGAAGATCTGTTAAGCGTGCACGAGCTTTGTTCTCAAAAACTCTCGTGAATTGTTATGAGACATCCTGATGGATGTTAATATATCTTTTTGTATTGCTCTTTGGAGCGGAGAGGGAAGGGACGCAAATTGAATACACATTAACTAGTGACCAAGTGGTTGCACTCAAGTAATATCGTTTAAATGCCTAATCAGTGGTAATTATAATAATCCGCCATTTCTCCTCGTATTAATCAATCTTGTGTGTCAAATAGAAAAAAATATCACCGTAATTTCGACATCGAGTATTCGTTACATATTACTTTGATCTTGTGTATTGTGCTCAAAGTGTTGTAACATACACTATTATAAATTAAAAAATATTCGATACACTCCCCTTTGTGCATTACATTACGCGCATCACATACATTTGTACACCAGAGTACAAATATACATATCCGTAAACATCGAATGCACAGTTATGGTGATATTCTTCGTGGCCCTTGTGTTATATTATTATTCTAACCAAGGAGTGTCTTCTATTCATAAATAGGGGGATAGAACCTCTTACGTCCATTGCGCTTCGTCGAACCGCAGATTTGCCAAGTGAAATTGAAGGGAAAATCCTCGTCTTTGTGTACCTAAATGCTGTTTCCTCTACTAGATCTCAAAGCGGCCCTTCAAGTGCATTTATAACAAAGGAAAAAAATACGAAAGGACAATTGTCCGTTACAAATCGTGCAAGCAATGATAGAAAATCTCGTATACCGATGAATAGATGTAGAATCACAATAGTACGAATCTCATCGTCACGCTGTAGTGGCCTCACGTGGCTATCGGAACAAGCAATAAGATCCGCTGCACCGGCACGTTTACGGAGCTTAAATCTCGTAGATGAATCCTCGAAGAGACACGCGTAACAAGCGTCGCAAACGTATAATCAACGTGTGTATGCTTATGTGTAAACTGTCCTCTAAAAATCCGATGGAGTGAATCTTCCGTAACAAAGGGAAAAGTGCATTTTTTCATCTATCAACATTGAAACTACTTACAATTTTTTGGACATATTTAGGCATATCATGTACGACTTTTAAAAAAAGAGACGAAGAAAAAATATTTAAGGATCAATATTCGATGGTTTTAGCGTTAATAGACCTCAAAGAAGGAGCTTTTTGATAGAATTTCGAAATGTATTTTTCCTATATATATTTATTCGTGCACGACTTTTTCCTATGTGCGCCAATTTCCATGATTCTTGTTTTGTTCATTATTTCCATCGGAAGGAATGAAACACGCATACGAGTTTTTCGTTTCGCGAATCGGAGATTCGCACGTTCTCCCGTTCCGTGAAGCTCTCCGGCACACGAGGGTACTCTCGCCTTCCCTCCTCCCTTCTCCTCCTTTCGTTTACCGTGGAAGCACAGCAGTAAATAGAACTGCGGAGTCGCGCAGCCGAGTAAAGAAACTGGAACGGGTCGCTCGATACCGCATAGCTGGCAATCTCGCACTTCGTCGCTTTAACGCGCGACGGAGAAATTAAAACTCACTTTCCGAATGCCTCGTTTCGTCCACCGTTCCGCGATCGGTTTCTTACTTTCGTTATCCGCTTCTTTCGACGTAACCGACGAAATCGATCCTCGATTTTCGCGGCGTGTTTTATGCCCATTCATGCGTGTCATTTGATATTAAAAATCAGGATGGAGCGTAAGATATTTTTCAAATTTCTCACGTGGTGCTCATGCGGTCGTGTTTTATCCTGAAATAGAAGTATTCTGAAATAGAAAAAGAATTGCGGAACAATGCCGTGGCAGTGTTTCTAGAGATAAGTTAATATAACCGTAGTTTTATGCCCAGCGTTAGCTACTTGTTAATTATGCAAGCATAGTTATGGTTCTCTTGTTCTTAAAGCGAGATAACGACGCGCGAGAAGAGGAGCGTAAGGAATCGAGTCAAAAGTCGAGTTTATCGTTAGCGAGTAGAACTTTCACAATCTCGAATTTGGCGATAGAAACCAAATTGGATTTGGCCGAAAAGTAGAGTCCGCTAATTATATGCGCGTGATAGGTCGAAGAATCGTGGTTTATTCCAACGTCGTGCCGGCATTGCGATAATTAGAGAACGAAGGGCCGATTCGTCGATAGCGGATATTACAAAGAGAAAATGGCTTGCTGCACGCCACGTTAGGGCTAGCTTCAGACACGCTGGTTGTAACCGGCAGGCTCATATCGGACGAAACACTGGAACACAGGAAAGTATCGTAACTTTCGTGCGTCCCGGTCGTCGGCCAGTAGCCGGAAATACACACTGGAGATTCGGATGCCGGATAACACGAGAGCAACAAGGTGGCCGTCTGCTTTGCTACCAACCGCTTAAAAACGACTCGTTTATTTATCTTGCTCAATCATCGGTGACACGTACAAATTTTACTCTACATTGCAGAGAAGGAAATATGTAGAAGCAAAATATATACCGTATACATTAGGAACTCCTAACCTCCTTGCCCGTACCTCGTATTTAAGACAACTCGTGAATATGGTCTTAGCGGGCAATCGCTTTTAACGCTTAATAATTTCTCCATCTGGTTATCACGGAGTTAAATATTCGGTCGTCAGAACGACACTGCGCGTGAGAAAGTCAATAATGTTTGGCCACTTGGTGCGTCGCTCGATAATTAAGGTTTATTAAAATTTGAAAGCGAATGAAATAGGAAATCTGGAATTTAAGGTGGTGAAGTAAAAAATATAAATTTCCTCAGAATTTAAAACCTCTGTACTACTAGTACCATCGCCCAGTTAAAAGTGTCAGCGTTCCTATAAAATTCTACACACACACACACACACACACACACACACACACACACACACACACACACACACACACGCCTTTCCGAGTCAAAGAAGCGACCTCGAATTCTTCGCGCAGAAGTTCCATCTCCTACTCGCCACACCACCGCAGTAGCCTTACTCGACCTGTGCGAAGCCGGTCCAAAACTTCGTTCCCAGTATCCAGCGAGAAGTCGTTCTTTCCGTCCCAACGATCGTACGAGAAAGGGGAATGGAGTCGTCGGTGCATCGAGACGCACGGTGCATGGCCGATGCCGAGTTCCCGACGACAACCCTTCCTCGGGTCAGCGGCCCCTTTTTTCGGGCGTTTTCACCCCCGAGCCTTCGAACGGAGACAAATCTTTCGGAGGGTGACTCGAATGGCGCGTGGCCGCCGCCCCTCGCTCCTTCCGCCCCGCACCGCATAGGCCCCTGCAATATTTATAGCGGCCGTTGCATTATGCGCCCGCCAACGCTGCCGGCGGGTCCTACGCGTGTGCGTTTTGCGATATCGATTCTTCTATTTTGCATTCGCAAAACGCAGTCGCGGGGCATAGGGAAAACATTTGTTTGCCGCTCCGCCTCGGCGGACCGACGCACTCGCACGATGGCCATTCAGCCTTTGAATACACCCGCCTCCCTTCTCGCTCGAATGAATATCCCGTAACCGACGGCCGTAGATTATCTTAGGGTGTTTGATAGTCCTGCCTCCGGCGCTTCTATAATGAGTATCGCGCTTTTTTCAACGCTCTTTACTCCTCCAAATTGGGGCATAGGTATACAAAACCGTACGTATTTGATTAAATATCATTCGTTGACATAGAGCGAACTTCTGGGAGCGGTCTCCGTGATCGGTGAGGATTTAACTAGATTTATCATATCGTTTTGACTAAGTGGAACGTTGGTTTTGAAAGGGCGGCCTTGATATTATGGTAGCCTTGAATATTATGCGGGAGGAACGAGAAAAGATTCTACCTTCACATCTGAATCTTTGGATTTATTATGATTGGCGCAGTGTTTCTCTTGAATGGCGAAATAGCCGACGATTATCTCTGTAATTTCACGAAAATCGTCGCTCGTGCCCGCACGCGGTGTCCGTCCTCGACCAATTGGGACACCCATCCGCCATAGCGGAGTGCCGTTGGGTCACGTGCAACGCATAGAGATGCGTTGCAGACGATCGATTTTACGGGCTTCTCCTTCTACGCACGTGTTAGACCACGTATCCTCCCATATTCTCGCCACCGTAATAACTCTTAGCCCATGAACAACTTGCATCGAGTTGCTGGGAAATGTCGGGATGTATTTTCCTTCCCAGATATATCGCGTCTTCTGTTACATTCGAAGGTCGTCATTTTTTTTTTTTTGACACGCTGTATATAAAAATGTATACATTGCAAATACACCATAATTTTTTTAATACCATAAGTATTTATCTAAATATTCATTTTCCTGATCAATCTGATATTAAATTATAGCAAAATTTGAATATTGGCATACTAATGGTACTTTGACCCACTCGCAAAACAGATCGCTTTATCTCTAAATAGTATTATCTAATACCGCCACTTAAGCCAAAGTATAAGATTAATAACTGAAGTTTATTCGGTGCCAGAGCAACAAATTACTTTTATTAATAAAAGCGTTTGGACTCTCGTGTGGAGTCCTTTTCAAGCTACAATCACAAAATCATAATTTAATAACGAAATAATCACCGACGGTAGATTGATAACAAAGAGGAAAACCTAGCGAAACACGTCTAAAATTAATTAAAATGAAACGTGAGTGAAGCGTGGATTATTCAGACGGACAGACTTGAAGTAATTGCGAGCTGTAACCAGTACATATCTATGTAAAAACCGTTAACAGTATTCAAATCGCTTTACGACTACGTACATAAATGTGTCATATTATACACATATTAATGTGATCATATTATTACGCAGATTTCTGTTATTGGTTACGATTTAAATTTCGAAACTGGTACGAAGATGTCGTGGTCTTGAGGACTCACTTTAACGCTCTCCAAACGCTCAAAGTATAAGAACAGTACATAATTCTACATTTGCCTGATCGCTCCAGAATGCTAGTAATGAAAGCCTCCTTCGAAGATCAAATTCTACTTGTACGAAGTACTTCATGCGTGTGATATACTTGATTATCACGGTCCGTTACGAGGGAATACGTACTTTGCGACATCCGTAAAGGATGATTTCCGTGAAAGTTTTACTTCAGAATCGGCTCGTTTGCTCTCGTAGCGCTTCCTCTAATCCGGTGGAATCGGTATACGAACCCAGGGGCAGCCCGCGAAGGCCTTTAACGGCGACTCGATTCTCATTTACCTAATTGTACCGCGCAAAACATTTTTATTTTCCAAGCCGCCAGCCCGCGTGTGAGACTTTTGACGCGATACCGCACACGTGCACGACGTTGTTCAGACAGCGCGGGTACTACGGACACGCTGCACCCCTGCCGCGTCTATGCAGCAAGGTGCATGCAAGCTCTGACCCAGATCGTACGATCGATATTCCCTGGCCCAGATACGCTTCCTGAGATTAATATTTTTTCCACGCTCGTTCGACGACGATCGGTACCCATCCTACCGGTTGCCCAAAGTATCGCTCGTCGTCGCGAACTCGAGTATCTCTCTACTCGTGATCTTCCGCCGAGCAAGTGGGCGACTTAACCACCGTTGCGCTTCGTCCGGTTTGCTCCTTCTCGGAAACTCCCTGCTAAATGTGGTCTTTAACTCTTTATGCATGGCGTATCTGGTTTTTGGCGAAACATCGGTTGTTACATGTCGCCGATCCTAGTCAAAGCTAGGACTATCGGAAGAGTCGAAACAATGAATCTTATGCTCGCTATAAATATTTATGACGATAATAATATTACTGAGATATTACCAAAGTTTATTTCAAGGTTTTCGAACATCGTGTTGGTGTATTCCAATGATCGATATACTATTTGAATCGTTAAGCAGGTCATTTTAATGCTGGCTGCATTTACTAGTTAATAATATGTCGTGCAATCGTTTCTTCACACAAAAAATCGCCTTTTAGAAATAATTTCGATTCGTACCAACTTAGTGTTTCAATATCCTTCGAAAGTCGATACCGAAACGCGCGCGTAACTTGAGATAGGTGGGAAGTATAATATATTGGAAGTTCTTGGAACGGAGAAGATTAACGTCCCTTAAGAATCTTTTGCATCTTCCATCCCTATCGATAAATATAATTTTATAACTACTTCGACAAGAACGTCAAAATATTCTTTTCTAAAGCGATCCATTATCAAAAAAAATGATATTGGTAACACTATTGTATCGGGTATGAGCCGCAACCGTTCTCTCTATACAAAGAATTAATTATGCATCCCCACTACTAATCATATTATTATCTGTACCGAATTTTAATTGGATGCAGATTGCCAATTAATGATAGTAATTGGGAATTACAGATTCCCAATATTCTATTATGATAATCGTACCATAACCTATATTCAGGGCGGACAATAGTATTTTATCGCCGTTAAATCATCTTTTCGCGGAATAGCCTTCGCTTCGCTAAATGACGCATTTACTAATCTGAGCACCGTATCTTTATATCTATCTTAATCGCGCACGATGATCGAGAGTTACTCTCGGCACACTTAAATACAGAACGCTATCAAGGTTAGCATCTGAGATGTCAAAGAGTGCCAATTGATGTGCCGTGGCCGTAAGGATAACAATTAATGCCGGCCTGGTAGCCTGCACGATTGAATAACCCAACGAATATGCTCGTTTGGCTGTCAGTAAATTACCGTTAATGACTCTCCTCGATTGTGCACCTGCATCTCGAGACAGGGCCGATTATCCGTCCCGAAGCGGCATCATCGCCCCGACGTCCCTTCTCGTCGGATCGACAAGGATACCAAAGTCACGACGAGCGACGCGACGAGCCTTGCAGATGTATTATTCGACGATAATTGGAAATATTTCATAGTAACTCAACCGCCGAGGCCGTCGAGGTGTTAAGTGGATTGTGCAACCCCCCTCCCCTCCTCGATGCTCCCTTGGAATCGGCCACTCGCCACATGCGCTTACGCGGCCAGCCAAAGGAAGACCTCTTATCCGAGGACAACGGGGACAACGAGGAGACCGACGCCGACAGCGGCCGGCGGAGAGTCGTCTCGGTATTACTTTGCGGATCGTTCTGCGAGGTCATGGTCAGCCGCCGTGTTGAAACCGAGAGTCAACAAACTCTGGCAGCGAGTAAGCAAGCAAGCCAGCCAGCCGACCACCGACCAACCGACGGACCAAGCGACCGGCCATCCCGACCGGACAGTTAACCAGCTTACCAAACGTAACTCCCTATCCGAGCTGAGCACACGGGTTCTTCGAGCAATCCGCCCATCGGTAGCGGATTCTGCGCCTCTCTCGTGCCCTCCGCCTCTCCCTCTCGCTCTCTTTCTTTTCTCTCGCCGTTTCCTCCCCTCCAGCCCTCCCCTCCCCCCTCTCTCGCTCTTTCTATTGGTTTGTCTCCTTTCCCTCTGTCTCTCACTCCCCCCCCCCCCCCTCTCTCTTCGGGGAGTCCATCGCTAAAAATAATTCACGATCATTATTTATAGCCGGCCTGTTGCGTGACGCTGCGCCCGCTCCTCGCGGCAGGTGCGGCATTCATGATCGGCGTGAAACGAGTTATCCCCGTGATCTTCGCGGAATGACGATCGCCAGAAGAGTGATATGATTGTTCGGAACGCGTTTGGATAAGGAAGTCGGGGTACGATTTTCCAAAACTGATTACCGCATGTTTCTTGACACTCTGGCGTTCACGCTGTGTGCTTGGAGAGGTGCGAGAGGGGAAATATGGACACGGATGAGGTTAAAGGGATAATTGATTTCGCGAGGACAGTTCGTATTTATGTAACTGAAAGTTAATAGTATCGTCAAGAATGGGATAACGCGCTCGAAAATGTAGTACAGACCTTCGACATTTTTTATTTTTTGCGATCACTTATATCGAACTGTTGTATGGATTGGATAGATATTTTGTTTGTAGTATAAGGATGTAAATCCGAGTGCGTTGTACACTTGCATTCGTGTATTTTCCCGCGTGTATTAAGCGTATCAGTGCGCACGTGCGCTGGTTCCTATACGCACGTGAACTTAATTTCACGATCCATTTCTTTTCAAGGACCTCGATAAAGCGTATTCGATGGAACATAGCTTCTCGAATACGACGATCAAAAAGGATTTCGCGTGGGATCCCATTCACGACGTTGCAAACTAAGCGAAGCAAGTTCCCTTTAAAAATAACGATTATGATCCATGAAGTGAAAGCTCGCGCAATTATCGAGGCAAATTCGTGCGTCGTCGCTCTAGACCAATATGAATATTCAAAAAGTATAACGCAACCGCAATGCACGTTACCTTCGACAAACTTTATTCGTCGCGTCTCCTGCGTTTTTCTTCCGTCGGCAATCCAACGAATTTTTGCTACAGCAGGACGCAGTAAAACGACATAGGAGGGTGGGAAGGAGACACGCAAGAGCGGTTTCACGTGCACAATCATCGTCTCGCACGAGTCGAAAATGTAATGCTGGCAGAGACCCGACCTCGTGGATCCGGCACAGGTCCTCCGCATAGGCGTATTTATGTATACACCGTGGTGCGCGGCGAGTTTATCGACATTGGTACTCGTGACGTCGTGACTAGCTGTGGCAGCGCCCTGGACGGGTCCGTGCCTCCGAGTCATGACGTCATTGGGTAGCGGGGCGGTCGACCGGCCAATCCACGGACGCCACGTCATAGCCTGCCTCCGCTTCTCGGACGCGGCGGAGACTGCGAGTCACGTGACGTCACAAGGGACGGCACGGCACGCCGTGGAGTTGAACGACCCCGCGGACCGAGTTCAATACACCGACGACGGGAGATACGACCCGCGAGTCCACGACCAGAAAGAGCTCCTTCGTTCTCTACGTCGTTCCGCCCGTGTTTGCCCCACGGGGAAGGAGTCTTCCTCCTCCTGCGTTCCGCGCGTCATTCCGCTTCGGCCGTCCTCGGATCCCTTCGCTCTGTTCCGACACTCTCGAAACGCAGGTCCGACCGCAGCCCGGCAAACCGGGCTGTGACTCGGGTTCGATCCGAGGAACTGTCACATTCAGCGGACGTTTCGCGCGAGATCCGGAGCAGGATATTTGTACTATGACGCAATGCACTGCTCCCGCACGGTGGCCATGAACATTTCCACCTGTGCGCATTGTCAATCACGGCCTCTTGTCATTATCCAAGCTATTGAGATTGCTGCTATCGTTTTGCTTTGGAATTCCTGTATCGTTGAAAGATATCTTCCTATCCTACTTATCGAATATCTCATCGATCAAAGTTTTTAAGGGATTTTTCAAAAATGAAGAATGAAGTATGTAGATTACGATCGCACCGAGGATATTTATTATTGGACACGGAGGTTAACGAAATGTATGCGTTTCGTAATGCAGAATGACGTCTTGCCGTCGTTCATAAATGCAGTTTCGTGAAACGTAATAAAAACCGGTTAAGATCAATCAGTTATATTGAATAAGGACGAGGTAAACCGTTTTCATAACTGAACTCCCCGGCATTTCTAGATCCCGAGATATGGTTTATCCATTAATTTACCGATTGCTTTTGTATCCGCACGTAGATTGATCCAAATGCGTTTTGATTATTCTCGTTAGTTGTTCGGAGAGCGAGGAGGTTCATGTTAAAAATACTTGTTGCGGCGTTGTATCTTGGCGTCACTGTCTTCTACATAAACGTCAAACGATTTCCATCAAAACGATTTTATGCGCACACATTTCGTGAACAAAACAGCGAGCTGCATACCGATACGACGGAAGAATTCGTACCTGTCCCAATATTGAAACAATGATTAACGCGCGATTCTCCTTGGAAAATGCTTATGCAGACTTAGCGGAATGTCCGACCGTTATAAAATACTTCCTGTCTTACAGTAATTTTATTTGTCCTGTAAAAAATAAATATTGGCGCAATCGTGTGTAAGATCGAGCGCGTTTCTTACATTGAATTATGAAACCATGCCGCGCAATTTATATGCATCCATTTGTAATGGATGTCGTGAAAGTATGTTGGCACGGGCACCACGGTAAGAGCAACGTAGGCACTTCACGAACACGTGGTAAACCGAGGTGCGTGTTACGGCCACGTGGCTTAGCATCTGATAAGACCGACCCAACATATACGAACTTACCACTTAGCCTAAGTAACTGACCATTTTTTCCTCGGGCCATCCTCAAAACATTTTCGCATGTAAGGTGATTACACGTGCATGAAAATTACGCGCGATGAAGCTACCATAACTCCTTTGTCATCTCCGCTGCTCCACATT
Source organism: Ampulex compressa (assembly GCA_038496175.1). NCBI lineage: Eukaryota > Metazoa > Arthropoda > Insecta > Hymenoptera > Ampulicidae > Ampulex > Ampulex compressa. The sequence goes on along the minus strand of JBCFXI010000384.1, from coordinate 64,134 downwards.
TACAGTTTATATTTGTATACTCGATTTTTGCGCAAGTGATACGCAATAGACCGTATTCCTGCTCCGCCGTCCGCAATTTTGATATTTATGCGGAACCGATAAATTGATTTTTATATTGCACTCCCCAACAGGCAGACATATCCAATTCACTCCGGGTGACTTATCGATTTGACTGAAAGTAACAGTGTTTCTGTACGAAAGCGAATTAGGCCAGATAAAGAGAGTATTGGCAAAGTATTGATCTATGTGCCAACATACTGGCACATAATCACGACGGCATTGCGCTACGGATACTCGCGAGTACGGATAAAGGCGAGGCGCATTTTGCGTTGCAATTTTACAACCGCGGATTCCTTTTGCCGGGCGCACGACCTCCATGTTTGTTAAAAATAATTACGTATGCACAGAAGGATGGTCGCGCTTGCCCGGAAAGAAAGAGGAAGAAACCGAGAAAACAAAATTGTACGGCACCCCTCGGTGTATTTTGGTAACAAACCTCTCGGCCGGAATTTTCGTCTTTTCCATCTCGACAAATGCACTCATCTCGCGCTTCACGGCCACGTGCTGGCAATAATTGGTGAAGAACCATGAGTGAAAACGTATACCAGACGAACGGGTGCCCGTCATAATTTATAATATTTCGGTATCGTGCGCTTCGTGCTTTTTCACGATTCAATTATGCGGTAATGTAAGTTGGGTATTTATAGAGACACGTCACGGCTAACGTAACTACGACGTGAAGTAACTGTAGGTGCCGTACTTGTTTTCATGTAACCAACCTTCGTTGCATTATACGCTCGCGGTGGAGGTAAAATTGCATTCACTTTACTTGTGCGGTCAAACTTTCTTAGATAGCAAGTCCATTACGTGGGCATGCTCACGAATTGTGGCGAGCCGAGTTGGTCAATTATAATTTATCAGTATTGTTGACATTACCGCAAACGTTTTTCCAGAACAGGCAAAAATGCGATCAGGTGCAAACTCTTACTTTCGTCCAATCTACGCTCTTAATGTCGATCTTCGCCATCGGCTTTTCGGAGAAAATGTTTTGATCGATAAAAATGAGAGTCACTGTCGAAGTTTCCTTACGAGCGACGACTCAACGCAAAACGAGAGAAAGGAAACCGGAAAGTACTGGCGCGTGTATTTTGGTAACGAACGCCATGGGAAGACCGGAGTCTCCCGTGTTGTACGAACAAAGACAAACTATTTTTGATATACTAGTTTCCTTTTCCCGCGACGCTTTACGGAACGGTCTACTTGCGCATATATTTACACGTTCACGCCGTGGACTTTCGGTTTTGTCCATATGCAACGAATTGCATCCGCTTCCGGTTACTGCCTCGAAATGCTAATGGAACTTTTAAATAGACGCGTTCGAATACACTACCGGTGTCGTATAACCAATACATTAAATTATTCGATACGTTGCGAAACTTTGAAGTTGAAAACAAAATTGGTACGTTCATCAAATCTTTGTAACTTTGGCTCCTTTACGATATACTGTTGAGTTCGTCAGACTGTAGTTATTCAAAGAAAACATCGAAAAGAAAATAATGTTGAAGAAATATTTGAAACCAGATTTTTTCGAGTTAGAGAAATTTGATGGGCTCATGTGGTTGCATTGGCACCACAAGCCGATACCACAGTGCCGTGGCCGGTCACAGACGTATAATCACACAATTATGTTCGTAATAATAGCCTCGAATTCTTAGTAACGCTCCCGCTAAGAGATTCGATGGCAGAGCTCTACATGCCTATGTGCTTTATGGGAAAGTTTGTGGTTGCCTAACCACAAAAACCGATGTGCAATTTTACGAGGTCAAATAATTCTAGTTGGATTCCACATCATTCGCATTGACCCGTAAACTATCGATTCTGGCACAAAGCGCGCGACATAATTTTAAAAGTTTCACCTCGATCATGATGTACTTGATTGTAGTGATTTGGCATGTTCATAATTTTCTTAATATATTTAATGTATTTTAAAAATATTTAACCACTTTCTCGGAAAATTTTATTTGATATATTATTGTTTTACTGAAAGCAAGTTCCTCGATATTTTTAGATCGGTTTTTTTTCTGGCTTTAAAAGCCTTGACTATACGGATTCCGAGTATACAGTTCGTGAGAGGCTCAAAATTAATGGAAATAGGGCAAACCTCTATGTTATTTAGATTAGCGTTACCCTTCTGTGCAGTCCGCCGAATAACTACGTAAGGAATACGTGCAACGTATTGCGTACATTACAGTTTCGATGCTGTAAGAGAGTTCATAGACTTATATAAATCAGGAAACTTACATGACGTAAATTGGCGCGCGGTTCACACCGAGACCTTGAGAAAGATTACCCACCCCTTTCGTGACGCTAAAGAGTTTCATAAAAAGGTATCTTGGCGTGTTTGGCTCGAGGCGGCACGTCTTCATGGAAAGCGATCATTGGTATCGTTCCTCAAGATTGGATCTTTCAAGAGCCGCTCTATGATTCAAATACCTCTATCATCGCATAATTTTTGACCTGAGTTTTTATAAAAGAATTTCTGCCTTCGAAATGATCGAAAAAGATATAATCTTTACAGATCTTGATCATCAAGAACACACGTCTAAGTCCAACAATCTTTAACTATATCATAGAATTTTTTCCGTTCTTGCTCTACATGCTGATTTCAACTACACTGACTACCGCTGTTTATGTTCCGGTTACATAAAACCTGGTCTGCAACGACTGTTCCGTTTTAAACAGAAACGTGCGAAGTGATACAGGCACGCGAACAAATTAGAAAACTCGAACCTACATCACAGTAATTTACCGTTATTAATTAACCAAACCGGATAACTGTTTGTCTTAAATATGAATAAGCGACCACGCAATACATTTTTTTGGCACGATCGTCGTAGTAACCAGAAATATCGAAGAACTCTTCCAAGTTCCTTATTTTCTCGTATATAATTGCGGTCGATTGATTAGTGAGTACATTGAACAAATTAACGTTCGATATCATAACGTTCAACGGGTCATGCCAATCGAGGCCGCAACTGCGATAGCCGGTGCAGTGGATAAACGTAAACATCGGGACGTTGTACATGACGGCAGTTCGTAGCGTGACACGACAGGGTGGATGCATCGGGCGGTAGCTTGTCGGCGAGTGTCACGGTGCTGCTCTAAAACAGGGCCACTACGCATGCGCGATTCCCCTATCGCCTTCGGTCTCGGTCCGCACGTCTCTCGGCAGCGCATTACCAATAGCTTCCCCGCACCCCCTCCGTTCTCCCTCGCTCCCCTCTCCTAATCCCAATGCGCCCTTCGCGCCAGTCGCGTCAGTCGCGCGAGAGCTTTCGACGGGAGAAGTGCTTCCTTGCACTCTCCGTGCATAGCACTCTCTCTCTCTTTCTCTCCCACACTCAACACCACTGCCATTAGTAGTAATACATACAATCCGGAGGACGTAGTATAATCTACGCGGCCGTGAGACGTCCGATAGAACGCGGGAAGCGAGTGACAAATCGTGACACCGTTCTTTAAATCCCGCAACGCCATTCGCGCGAGATCGGGCGATAAACGTGCCGCGAGGAAAACCGCAAGTGTTCGTTTCACGTTCAGAGAAAAGTGAGGTTAATCCTTTCGTCGAGGTTACCATCCTCTCTAACGCCACTGCCGCCCGCACTTTGGCACGAAGCGCACGAAGCTGTGAATTCTCGGTGTCGATTTTCCCCCTGTACCTATGGCCTTCTTCATACTTTGCGTTACGTGGTTCGTTCAGTGCATCGACACGGTAGCGTCGAGTGCGTCCGGGCGCCTCGTGTGAATTCCGTCTGCTCGCTTCGGTGCACGTAAGCGTTCAAATATCCGCATCGTGGCCGATCTAATCTTGTGAAAATCGTCCCTTTGATTCTGTGTGCAATGAGAGACTGTGCAGCAGCAGCTTGTAGCTAGTGATAGTTTCAATCCCTTCCGCTTCGTGGGACATTTGGCCGCGACGAGGCCCTTTGGTTTTCACGGCGTCTTCGTGGCGCGGATCGAGATTTAAATTCCACGGACCTTGGGCGATTTAAATGGTGAGTAAACCGCTGCTACGTGCGTGCACCGTCGTGCCCGGCACGCCTACCCGTGTACACCGATAGGAAGCGAAGCATGCTCTCCTCGATGCTTCGCATTGTGCCCAGCACCACGTCCACTATCCATTGTCATGTGCTATTTACCGGTTTATTCTCGATACGAGCGATCACCGGACGAAGGGACGCTACCGCCCTCATTTTGCGTTCGAATTAGGGCCTCGGGCGTGAAATTTTTGGCGAGTGGCACGATCGATGCTTCGGGGACGGTTTCGTATACGCCCTCGACTCGTCCTTTGACCCTTAAACGAGCAAGCGCCGTGCGCTCCGAATATACTTCATTTTTTTCTACCGTGCTTTTCTCGTTTAATCAGTCGGAATGACCCACTTTTTTAATAATGCTATTGAATGGCGCGTATAAAAATATGTGTGTGCGTGTGTGTTACCAAACCACGGTGTTGCGAGTGAGCCTTCATTTATTTTCATTGTCGTTCGACGTGACTTTAAATCGTGAGCGTGCTTCTCCTTAGTTCAGGGATTCTCGTTCGCTAGTTGAAAATATCCTGGACGACTTTCTTTTCACCTTGGCACGCATAACTATCCGCGCGATAGTCAGACGAGACAAACGCGAGGATCGACTCGTAGTTGAAATACGTAATGGCGAACACTTTTAAACCGCGTAATGGGTGTGTTTACGTCGTAAACTAGGAATCTGTGTCGGATGTTTCTTCGCAAATTGCACGGGCGACCTTGCTCGAACCTTGATCCCCGACGAAAGTAAAATCCGGGGTAGAAACGGAAAATGCCGGAAGAGAAGTCATGCCGAATCCATGGAATTGCACATAAGTGGACGACGATCGTGAAACTGGTAAGCGGGCGTCGATCGTCTCGGTTTGAGTAGGTCAATGCAACAAGTCATATATAAATGCCGAGCCGATGATGATAATGCGGGAAAGGTTGTGGAATACCGTACGGTGACTGTCGCTTAACGTGCACTTCTAACAGCCCAAAAACTAGGTCACCCGTGTATTATACGTACATTTTGTTTGCGCGCCCCATCGAAGCCGCAATAAGCACAGACAGGCCGGACGAATTATGACTCTTAATTATCCGGCTTCAAAAATAGAATCTAATTCCCGACTTTTTATGGTTTCCTTCGGCATTGCTGCGCCTCGTTGTCCGCCTCGTACTCCATTTCAAAATCTCTCTCTCTCTCTCTCTCTCTCTCTCTCTCTCTCTCTCTCTCTCTCTCTCTCCCTTTTTTCTTCCTCTTCCCCCTTCGAGCTTATCTTGCCTCTTGGTCGGTTCAAGCCTGATACGACGGACAATCCAACCCGACTCGTAATATCGGTAGGAATGGAATGCGATGAACTTTAAGGTGGAGCGAACCGACATCCTTCCATCACATTTGAATTACTTTTGGTTTACGACTTCGAGCGACGTGCATTTACGGTTATGACAGCCCTTGGGATTGTTTCGTTCGAAAAACGGACGGACCGTATTCGAGATCGTTGCTCTGTATCCGTGCACGTGGACTTGAACAGTGAACTTGTTTTTCCAAGAGAAATATCTTAGTACGGTATCAATATTGGCGCTGCGCATCTAAATATTACTCGATTGATTGTGTAGAAAATCGTATTATTAAAGCGTCGTATAAAGTACTTCAGTGCGATTGGAACGCGCATGTATTCGAGCTTTGTCCGGTGTCAAGTTTCAGGTGTCTTTGAACTTCGGGGTATCGCCGAAGTGCAACGACGTACGTGACAAACCGCACGTCCGTCGAAAAATTTCTTTATCGCCCCTCACGAAGGAATTCGTCTATGTTTGCTGTCCTAACGGTTCGTCGTGAGCTCAAATCATTCTCGTAACTCTTATAACTTTGTCGCGTCCCTTGCTTCGCATCTGTGTTTCGATCGAGTGAATTTAATTGCTCGTCGCATCATTCGTTATGATTTCACCGCTCGACTACTTTTGCGCGCGAAGCGACTCGGGGCGCGTTTCGTGATGGACGAAATAATTTTGCGCGAAACATTTTAAAGCGACGATGAACGTATTTGGATCGACCACAGTGCCGGCGGTACGTTGATACTTGGACTTGCATGTGCATCGCCCACATTTGCTGCATACGCCGCTTGTGTTTATGTTGCCCACGTATGGGGCGTTCGCGGTGTTTAGTGAAAGAGGTGTCGAGTTTCAAAGCAGAGCAACTTGCGGTACACGAGCACAAGTTTGCGCATGCATACGATGAACCAGAAATGTAATGAATGCGAGGGCGGAGTTCCTATCACGTACCACCGGATATGGCGAAAGCGCGCAAAAAGTAATGACACCAAATGGGAAATAAGGATTTGTGAATGGCAAAGGCTAAACCTTTTCGCTACGCTTGAATTAGACGAAATCATTCTAGCTTTTAACTAATGTTATTGAAGTACTATTTACGAGACAAAAATATGAAACTGACTACAATTTACATATAAATATTTGTATACAATGGGTTGCGTTCGCAAACACGACAGAGTTATTGAATTGGTGTCAACAGTAGCGCCAAATATAAAATCGAACGTCGAATGTGTTGGAAAATTGGTTATTTGAAATTGTTTTTAATAATTAATCTTAGTCGAATGGTAAAAAAATTAAAGAAATAATAAATGTTTTTCCTGTGTTGATGGACACGTGTAACGATGCACATTGATTTCTTATACTTCTCAGATACATTAGTCCTTTCCGCATATACCTTTTTTATCCCTATAGCGGATAAAATGTGGAACAAATCTCTTATCGTTTCACTACGCGCCAGAAATTCCGAACAAAACACAAAAAAAAAGCATGCGCAAGACGGTGCAGAATTTAAATTCTTAATCTCACGGTCACTGACCATGGCATTCGAGCAATGCCATAGTGTTATTGAACGATTTGAACATGGGTGCCTCTTATTTCTTAATCGGTATTCTATAAAAGGACTGTATATCATTGCATTAGCTATGCATCATTATAAATATGCATAAATGCGAAATAAATTGGCATTATTTTATAAACTTCTTGTTACATTTCGAATTATGCTATGCGCTAAAAATACCTGGTCACTTATGTAATATTTAAAATCCAAATTTATCCGATATTTTCAGCAAAGACGTAGATAAACTATGCAATTGTAAGTTATATCGCTCGTAAAGGAATATATTCAACAGTATGTAATTCCAAATTCAATTTAACGCCATAAATTTACTCTCAGGCAGAAAGATAGATATCGCGTATTGATTTATAATGTTCTTGGTCATTGCCTTGGTCATAAATGTTTCTCGCGACTCAATTGCCGAGTATAATTATAGTTATTACTTATGATTACTCTCACAGTATCTCTGGAATATGGTTTTAAATCCTGTGTGGCGTGTGGTAATTAGAGTCAATCAGAGTGTGTGAAAATGTTAAATGAATTAATAGCTTTCTCAGGTTTTAAAGAAAGGATCAAGGTGAGACTTGAGCGACATAGATATTATATCATTTCTTACAGGTTACGCGTGTGATACGGACGGCTCAAAAACAAGCACGGTCTTGCGTTAAAAAAATATTTTAACAAACACATTAGTTTCTGTGGCGCTCTTTATGAGACGTTATTAACCCTTTGCTTAGTACGAAGCTATAAGGACTCCACGTAGCCGGCCTTTGCTGCTACAGTAGCCATCGCAATGGCCGGTGCAGTTTTTCACGTACCGCATACCGTATCGACATACCGATTGTATCCGTCTCATAACGAAATCTAGTTTATTACGTTTGCTATAGAAACTCTGTGAACATACGTATGCATGCACGAAGTTCGTTTGTCGAGTGAACCGATAAAGTAACCCAAACACCGTTTCTTTTTTTAATCAGTTTTAACTCTCGACATAGTTGGCATTGAAATCTATATTCCGCCGAGAAAGAATATTTAGAAATTCTCGTCGAGCGAGGATATCAGTGCCATCGTTCGTGCTTGTTTTGTAACCTTTGAGAAAGTTCACTTTTCCGTTGACATGACAAAATAGAAAATTTGCTGGACTAAGTGAATAACTCTTAATGGAGACTATGTTGATAAGTACAATCTATCTTTTTCGACGGTGATCAATTTCCTTTTTCATTACACTTATCAAGCGATCCACGTGCATTCATTTCGAACACTGATATTGTTTCCGTCAAGGATATATGATAACGATGTTTTCGAAACGCACGTATAAATTCATCAGCCACGGTATTTGCCGAATGCATACGTGTCTTGATCGTTCGCGAAAGGTTAAATGAGATGATCGGCTTAACATCTTGTTATGTAACTTGTACACGTTCCTTCGCATTTCCGCATTCACAACAAAGCCAGCGATGAGGAGTATGAATAACCAAATCGTTTGGCATCGAATACTTTGTGAAACATCCCATGAGAATAATTTGCACGTAAAACTAGTTTTATAGCACGTATAGGAGTACACGTATGCGCGTGAACGAACGGAGGATGTGTTTGTACGCACAGTTAGGCACAAGTACGTGTTTCTGTCGGAGAGAAGCCTGATGATACAGGTACTAGAGACCCGGGTCGTTGAACCTAGGTTCCTCTTGTATACGTTCTACACCGTCTTCCGCCTGCTTTCGTTTCTGTTTATTATCATACGGTGGTCCATAGAATCTGAACATGGTATAGGACCAGACATTTTTTGCCACGGCTTGTTTTACTAATTTTCAGCTGCATAGAGATACTCGCTTCTGCTCTGCTTTATCGAACAACATCGTAAGATGAATTGTAGGAGAAAATGAAGGAAAAAAAAGAAGAAAGAATCGAACCTCGCTATTAGCCGACGATTAATCTAACACTCGTTTTTCTACCTTAACATCGAGACCTGGATGCTGTCTTACGATATTTTTATTTTACACGCATGGATGCATCGTGGACCAGTTCTCGTAGGCAATGTAGAAGCGTAAAATTCAAATCAACCGACGCGTGGAAGACATAGGGAATAAATGGTCGTGCGATAAGATCGGGAATGATAAAAAAAATGCTATTCAAACCTTGTTCCCTCTAAATTGAATTTTGACCATGGGTACGCGCGTGTTTTTGCAAGTTAACGATTTCCGGTATGTTCGTGGAATCCTGTTTGAAGTTAGTCACCAACTACAGTTAGTTTCCTGCCCTTCCATCCTGCACGATCAAGGCGGAGCGCACCTTGTGTGCCGCGATGCGCGCGTCTTGTCGGTGCGCCTTTCTTTTTTACTCATAATAAAATCCATGTCCTGCCTAGTCGGCTATGCACGATTTGTGTCGGAACCCCGAGCTCGCATCGCATCACGGCCGAACAAATAACAACGTAACTCAAGACACGCCCCTATTTTGCGGATGTCAAAGATCCGCTGCAAGCCTCAAAATGGCCATAAAAGTATAGTCTGTATATATATATACATAATATATTCTGCGCGACATAATCGTACTCTTGCTCATGGAGGCGCAACGGGGAAAAATGCCGCGTTTTGTACGCAGCTTTAACGAGATTTCGTAAGCATCGTTCGGCGAGGCTTCTTTAAACGCGAACATCCGGCAGGCCGGTGCACCGCACAATGATTCTAATAGCGCTTAGAAGTAGGGCGGCCGAAAGCGAATCTCGTCGATACTTTCGCCGACCCTGAAATTTTGCTATCGTTCGCTAGGATCGAACGATATCTCGATCGGCCGTACACCGCTCCTCAGCTCGCGATTAGACACCCGCCGCGGGCTATTTTTATCCCGACGGTGATTACGCATCGAAGATAATAATAACCGGCCTGATTCGGACAACGTACGCGAATGGACAAACGCTCCGTGTCGGATGGAGGGAGATCAGTGCGCAGGCTTCTACGAAGTTTCCCTTGGAGCGTACGAGAGCGAATCTCCCGGCGTCTATTCCGTATAATGGCAAAACGAGAGGCGGAACGGAGGCAAAATTTGGAGGGGCCGTCCTCTGGTGCTGAGCCACGGGACGACCCTGAGAGTTTCCTATCCTCCTCTTCCTCGAGATCGTGAACGCCAGTTTCGAGACGTTGGCGGCGGTGACCGTGGTACGCGCGTGTGCGTTGCATGTCAGGGCTGGTGAGCCCCGGAGGAACGGTCCTTTCTCGGCACCGAAAACTGGTTCCGTATGCCTTCGTGCGCTACATCGACGTGGCCCGGTGCCGGGGCCTCCTCTATCCGTCGTAGCGGAGAGAGCGCACGGGCCCGAAGAGACGAATTGCTCGCCCCGGTCCTCCGATCGCCGCGCAGAGGGCGCGTCGTTAGACGTTTTAGGAGTGAGTTTTCGTGTCGAGCCGGCTCTCTCCTCCTCCTCCCTCCCTCCCTCCCTCCCTCTTTCTCTCTCATTCTCTCTCCCTCTCTCGTCCTACCACTCGCCAGATCTATCTTTCGTCCTTCCCTCTCTGGCTCTCTCTCTCTCTCTCTCTCTCTCTCTCGTCGTCTCTCTCGTCCTCTCCGTCCCCCGCTAGCGGGAGCCCACGGGAGTGACCCTGAAAGTTCAACAGCCCTCCCTCGAATGGCGCCCCTAACGTCCCCCTCCCTCCGCCCTTTTACCTCTTCCCGTGTCCCTTCCCTTTGTGTTGTGCACTGAAACCTAACTTCGCTTAGGCGGCCGCGGTTCCCGCCGCAGCCACCGCCGACACGTCTCTTTCTCTCTTTCTTGCTTTCTTCTTTTTTCTTTCTTTCCTTCCTGCCCCTCTCTCTCTCTCTCTCTTTCTCTCTCTCTGCTCTCTTCCTCCCTATACGTCTAGATATCTACGGCTGCCTGTCGGCCCGCACGACCATGTTCTAAGGCTAAGGACCTTCTCAGCGGTACCGATCGCCATAAGGAGCTGAGGGAATTTTTTTAATCCAGAAACGCACGGCTTCGATGGTATTTCCTTGTGGAGCTATAGGTTGATTATCGTCGTAGAAATATTTTTGTTTCGTTAAATAGGATACTTCGGAGCAGTGTAGAATGTTGATCGGTGTTTATGAATGAGTCGGATGTATCTTATGGTGGTGCATTATATGTCTAATATTTGCTTATTAGATCAATAGGCGAAGAAGTACGTTTTTCGAAAACGTCGATGCGTATTACTTCCGCGATATGATCACTAGGAATGTTATTTAACGGGAATGGGAACGCGCGGATCGTTATTCGTGAACTCGTATTAAAAGACATTGCTTAGGTTATATTTACGTTTCAAACCTTGACCGGAAGGTACTTGTCGTGCATGGATGCCTATTACAATTTATAATTGCTGCCACGTTATTTGCAGTGGCGCTTTTTTCCCCCCTTCGAATTAACTCCTATGCTTCGTAATGCAGTGTACGTTAATAGATGACTCGACAAGATTATACAGACCTAATCTTGGATTGAAAATTTGCGTTTCTTTCTTGTATACTAATCGTTACATTCTGTGTTTCCATCCTATTTGGCGCACGCGATCGAAAAGAATTTCAAATTCTCGTTTAAACATTTATTTACGGCGCTATACGAGTAGATAACATAAATTAGTACTGCAGCAAAATACGATTATGCGGAAGATATACTTTGCGGTATAAAATCCAACGCGACCTCCCGTGATATTCAAACGATGATCCGTGCATTATTTATTTACTCACTATTTGCAGAACCTACGAGAATTTATTGGATCAAGTATTTTTTGCCGAGTTCGTGGAATCTATTATATAACGAAGCGCGTTGCCATGTACGGTCGTCTGCTTTTCTATACATAGAGGTTTCTTCGTTAGGATCGATGCCCTTCGTGCCAAGGACGAGCAAACAAGGTGCCTTCCTCGTCCGGTTCTGAATAGCCAAATCGACGATAACCCTTTGAGGGCTCGCAGGTGATATTATGACCGCGAATTGGAGTAGATAATAAACGCCCATGCCTGATTTTTTACTCGGGCCGACCGTAACGAAATCGTAAACGTGTCGAAAAAACGGGCGAACGAACGGAAATGGTGGAATTAGTGTAAAATAATGAGGTATTCTTGGGTAAGCTTCGAATCCGTGTAGGGTGCGAATCGCCATTTACGTGCATGCGCCTTGTCATTCAGACCGCAGGTTCGTACGATAGCTTCCGGTCATTCATAATTGATATGTAATAAGAATATACTCCCGGAAATGGTAAATCGTGTCGATTCGCATTTTACTTACGATCATCGTCGCGTAAAACTCGACGGTACCGAGCGTATTTCCCCAAACATCCTTCCCGGCGAATGTCCCGGAAGAGAAACTGACTGATTAACGGGTGGACGAAGAGAATGGCCATTGAGTAAGGTCAAGATGACGGCCGTCGCCCGTTGGTTTTACATCCGCCCGAATTTGTTTCCACGCGCGAAAAAATACCGCACGCCATCGCAGGAAGTCGAGCAAGCTACAGGAAACCAACATTTGCCACCGGCGCAAATCGAAGTCGGTAGGGATCGTGGGAAATTCCGTAAGCTGCGAAGGGATAAAAGGATCGGCCAGCTGGAAAAAAATGAGTCAATCGCGTGTCCGATGTAACGAAAGCGCTTTCTTCTTACAAGCGAAAAACCTGCGCGGTACCCTCGACGACAGGATCTTGCTGGAAGTGTCCTACGATCGCGTTGCTCGCAGATCAAGTGGACGAATTAAATGGGCGAAGTAAATGGACCGGGGAACGGTGCGTTGTGTCGAAGAATGTTGGATCGCCATATGTCGTTCCATCCGGGCTATCGGCGATCGCCTATCCCCCGTCCGTTCCCCGTTTCGAAACAGAAGTGCAGGAAAGGCAAATATATGGTTTTATCTTCGCAAACACGGCGCGGGCGAGCCTGAAATTGGCCTTGCACGAGTCGCATATCGGTAACGTTATTCTTATAACCGAGTCTATAGAACGCTGTGGTAATAATATTTGCGCATTGCCGCATATTTGGTTTTACTTCTCCGCTGTAAAGCAAACGTTTTACCGCCGATATCGTGCAAACAGTGCGGTGGAGGGATTTTAAAGCTTTAAACGTATCATATTCGCTCTTTTATACATTTCACACGCGTGTCGTTCGCGAAGCGCAATGAATTTTTAAAGAAACATCGACTCTCCCAGCACGATCTCCTTCGATATCTACCAATCAAATTCTCGAAGAAATAGACGACTAAATATACATAAACGCTCAAATTCGTGCCGACTCAAAGCGAGGCTTCATTTAAATCACGCGTAACTTCGTCTGAATATTATGTAGGAAAATACATCTCTCTATGAAAAAAAAAAAAAATGGCCGACCAGTCGATTCTTTACCGATTCGGTTGTTCTCTAGTGTTAATGCACCCGGAGGACGACGCGCCGGCAAATTATCTCCGATCTTCCGGCGCCTCCCCTCTCTCCTTCTTCCTCGCGCTCGAATATTTCCGCGAAGCCGCTCTTCCTGCTTCGCTCGGCTCCTGTTGTCAGCTGATGATCTCGACCAGCGCGTCAGCGGCGCTCATATATGTACGGTACGTGCGTACTTGAAGGCCTCGTCCTTCATACATGCGCTACTGCGCCTGCGTGAAAGACGCACACGCCACAGAAGCGCTCGGTGTTCCGGGGATCGTAGAAGCACGGTGCACTGTGACGCGGGGCGCCGAGGGGCGGGAGGGGGGAGGGGGAAGGGGGCTTTGCATTGCCGCATTCTGCGAACGTTATACATGCAACGCCCGCGTGTTGCAACCTCGGTGTGCGCTCCTTGCAGCGGCGCGTAATCAGCGCTTACGTCACCTCCTTGCCTCCCATGCGTGTGCATCGCTTGTCTCCCTCGTCGTTTCCCTCCTTTGTTCATCGCTGTCGCCCCCGTTGCCCCCTCCCCTCCCCTCCCCGCCCCGCCCCCTTTCGCCGATCGGCGTCTGTGAACCGTACAGACGTGACGATCGAGGAGCCGATCGATTGCCGTGAGAATCCTCCGATCGGCGGATCTAACGGCATACTCGCACGTGCGTTTCAAATCCTCCCGTGACCGGGTGTACTTCGAGATGCGGGAGCGCCTTCGAATTTTAACCCTTTTACGATCGGTTCTTGAAAAATGGCCTACGCGAGAAGTGCCACGACGAGCAAGGTTAATATATCGATCGATGAGAGTTTCGGCACTAAAGGTCGGTATTTGCCGGTTGTTGTCGAAAAGGTTTGATTAATTTTAGGTATCATTGCTCCTAACTGCTTCTTGCTCGGAAATTATATATATATCTTGAAAAAACTGATCCTCGCGAGCAGCGGTAATTAAATCAATTTTATTGCGATACATTGTTATGGTCTTCCAAGGTAGCGTATTTGCACACTATTGTGATTAATTCTCCACCTAGTCTCGTGGAGTTTAGAGTTCAGTCGATGGAATCAATGTTTTTGTATGGAAACCAATCATTTATTTCATTAATTTTATTGGTTTACGTGAAAGAAACTGGGGTAAAAATGGCTGCGGTGTTTTGATCGATGATCATGAACGTAACGATTTTCTATATGCGCGATCGTTTAAAAAATAGTCTTGCCGTCCTTCATCTACGTTGGAACATTCGGACTGGCGCCGGACTACTTCGATCATAGATTATCCGGCCGAATGACAGCTCTGGTAAGCGATAGTACTCGACCGCATTTCGAAATATGCATTAATCGAGTATCCGGGGGAGATAAAGCGAAGAACGGTGTCCACGGACGGAGTTCCTTTCCTCTATTTGCGTTTCGTTGGGCACTTAATGTATGCGTATTTTGAAAAAGAAATACGGGCTAAGCGATAAACCTCCGGGCGAATGCAGCTAGTGCCTCGAGTCTCAAGATGATAAGGGACATTGCTGCTCGAGGCACGAACACTGTCCACCGACTGACTGACTTCGCTGCTCGTTCATTTCGCATCTATGTTGCATGCCTACGTGCTCTTGCCGTTTCCGTCCGAGAGGCAAAGGAAAGCTAGTTTCTTGAACGGTCGCACTGCCTACTTACAAATATCATGGTTATTCTTAACAAAATGAGGATTGCAAGTAGCGATTTGAGGAAGTCGGGAAAATATCGTGCATCGTAATTTTATTAACGAGCGCTCGTTGCGTTGTACACATCGAAAGGTTGTTTTCACGTTTCTCGACGACTCGTGTTTGAATTTTCACGAAGACACCATTGTTGTCAGTCGTCCTTAAACAATACCATAAAGACTTTCTATATTAGGACCGACTTGCTTGCCCTCGCGTGGTCCCTCAAAAGACACTCTTGTCGTGGAAACAAACGGACGTCGTAGGGGCGTACGTAGTATATGGGCCTATTAAACTCGTTAAACGTTAATTGGCAATCAGAACTAGGAGATTGCCACCTGCGCCGACGGGCGTGGATTCGGAAAGTGGATGTGAATGGAGATTTGTAGGTCACACGAGCAACGTTGCTCTATCGCCTGAAAGGAGACGCTCGTGTTTTATGAAGTCCCACCTCTATTGTTATGTCATTCGTACAGCGTAGCAGGAAGTCAAGGGGATAGAATATTCATGGCGCCTCGGTTTTCCGTCGATAACAAACCGGATCTTAGAATTTCTAATACACATCCGAGATCGAAGGCGTAAGAGCCAAGGTTGGGATTTTTTCGCCTTACCGCCGCGAGGTTGGCTCGACAATCGATCGCTTCCCGGCTTGGCCGTTGTATTCTAAATATTCTGCAAGGACGGCCTGAAAGAAAAAAAAAACATTACCCCATCGCTTCTATTAATAGCCTAGGTTGAGAAAAAATAATTGTCGTTCGTTAACACCAGAATGAGATTACAACGCGGCTTACGCCGGGCGGGTAAAAACAGTGCACACGTGCTAACGCGCGGGGCACGTGACATTAAACTCGTTTTGCTCGCTACTATTAATAATACCCAGCAGTTGTATAATAGGTGACCACATTATTGTCCCTCGTTTGTTATGGACCGTAATATCGGCCGACGAGACGGTTTTTGTGTATCAAGTACGAGCAATCGGCGTCGGAGGAATAATACTTCTACCCTTGAGACTTATATCAAGCGCCGCAATAGCTCAGGCTAAAAATAGTGCGGTGACGCCATTGGCCCCTATACTTTAATTGGATCGCCGTAAACCGCCTCGCATTTACAATGGCAATTTGTCAAATTGCTCCGTAAAATTTATTACCGTGGCCGATCGCGTATATCGCTCTTTTGCCTCCTCTTTCTTTTTTTTTCCCTCCTTTTCACGAACCGTTATCGCGCTGGGGCAAAAATTTGTCGTTCTACGCCCACCCGGTATGCAGGCGTATAATAGGCCCGCAGCGTACGTGTAACCGACAGTTAAACGCACTTCCGACGGCGCACGCGTACCGCCGGAAGTCGATTTATTGTTGCGTTTTGTCGGGCCCGGCTCTTCGTCTCGAGCTACCTTCCACGCCTACTCATACTCCAGAAAGGAGAATCGGTATTTTCCGACGTACAAAGATTCCGACCCGCTTTGCGGTACAGGATATGAATTTCCTTCCGACCGAATTCACCTCATTCGCCGCGGGAAGCATCCCCCAAGAATTCATCGTCGTTGGATCTCGGTCTTTTTCTCGAACATTCTGTCATTCTCTTGGCACCAAAGGAACGACGCGGTCGAACTTGGATGGTTTTTTAAGCGCGCTCGCCTTTCGTTCCAAGTCATTTGCAGTAAATTAAAAACTAAGCGCTCGTTGCTATTTATGCTACTGGCTTCTTTTTTTTTTATCTCTTTTCGCTCAAGGCTTTACACGTGTACACCTATCTTCGGAGCAACCGAAGGATAGCTTATAACGGAACGTGTGATTAAATGTAAAGTTACGCTAGTGCATTTATAACTTTGTAGACTCGTTATATATGGATCATCTTGGGCTGTCTGAGTTTCTGCGACTGCGAATGCGGTAAATACGTGATCTATTGCTTTGTTTTATTGCGCGTGGGCCGCCAATAATCCATCCCACGCTTACCAATCGGAATGCACGGAAATCCTGCCGCGAGAGTGAGTTTTGCGCTGCCAGTATTTCGCGGCACGAATCAAATATCGGCGGATTGCTTCCTCGTGTAACGTGTTAATCCTGTGTTACGGGATTCTCGAGGGAACTTATGATTAGTGTATGCGGCGTTAAAGCGAATCTGGCCGCTCAAAGAGTCGCAAGTGTCGCAACAACAGGACGAAGTCCTCGTATACCATTGAGTAAGAATACGGCGCACGAGGGGTGGGACAATAAATGAGTAATGCTCCGTTTCGATTGAATAACGAGGGTCGACGAGCATCGCGGGACTTTTATGGGGTTCCACGAACCCCTCTAAGTTTCTCTCTTTCCACCATAGGCTCTGTTGTGCGTATGGCGTGTACATGGCCGTCGAATGATTTCCATAGAAATATTTTTTGTCTTCTTCCGGACTACTTCACGTTTGCAGGTTGTGCCAAGGGATATCCACGATCGATGGAGACACGCTATACCTCATGATGCGACTCTTTAAATCGTCGACTTGGCGTGGGACACGTACGCCAAACTAGACGATCAAGTACGACTATGAAAACAAGAATAGTGCCGACGAGGTTGAATAATTTAAGGGATGTAACTTCTTCTTCCTCTCTACTTAAACCCGCGCAAGGTTTTATCGAACGTTTAACATTACACATTTAGGACAGTTATATAAGATTCAGGGTTTATAGCACAGTACGGAGTAATTGTAAAGTTGAGCGACACCTCTTCATTCGATATGATTCATCGTTTAAAGTCATAAATAGTATGGTCGATGCGTAATGGAATTAGTTGCACTACTGATTTATTAATAGCGATTAAGTATCGCTCAACGATCATAAGTTATACGTGTCTCATTTTAGAATCGATCATTCGCGACGATACTTTTTCCATTAACACTATTCCTACCAGCTACTTTCCAGACTCAGTATCTCAGTATCTCAGAAGCGACCGCGTCTGAAAATTCTACAATTTTTCGAAGAAAACACTGTATCGGTCGTGGTAGGAGTAGTGTTGAAACAAAGTTTCTTACGCCTAAACTTTTCTTAGCTCTTCCTTATTCCCGAGAAAGGTAGATATTAGGAAATATAGAAATCCAGAGGGCGTAACCGGAGGTGTTTCGGTTTCGATATATGCCATACACTCCCCGCAAGGAAGAATAAAAAAATCCATAACCTTCGGTCGGCACGAGAGTCGTCTGCGATCACAGTCGGGCGAACAATAGATCATACACGGGAACAAGGGTTTTGGATCGTTTTATATACACACCGATCTTCGTTTGTACGCACGAGCAAGTGTACGTAGGTTCCTGCCCCGGTACACGCGAACCCCGGTGTTTCTACAGAAAAGTACTCTCGAATACGAATGAAGCATCCCGTTCTTTTTTCTCTATGAATAGCTCCGTTCAGTGAACCGAATCCTTTTTCTTCTCCACTTGAAATTTTTAAGTAGGCACCGGCGGAGGTAATTAGAGCGTTCCATATGGGTGCTCCAGAGGCGTTCAAACCGCGAACGAACAATTTCACGACTTAGCGATTTTTCCCCGATTACTTCGTTGGCAGCATCGCGCGGATTATTCGCCTTTAAAAGATGCGACGTCCGCCGATCTTCCAGGTTTACGAAATCCACGTAGAATCATCAAAGAAAACGAATGCGTCTCGGCAGAATTCGAGGTATTAAACACGAGGAGGGCTCGGATGAAATTCAGACATCTGGGTCCGCGTTCAATTTGATACGTAATTAACCACCAAACGAAGACGAACGTGATCGAATAAAATTTCATCGACCGCGAGCAGGCAAATATAACTAGTCTGCCCATCCGGGATATTCTTCTATTCGTCGAGCGGGCAGATTATTCGCGCGTACCCTCCTGTGTGCGTTTGATCGTAGGAAAGAAGAGAACATCCCTGTGTGCGTTCAGACGGGGATAGGGAAGGAGACCACGCGCACATGCGCGCGCACGCACACACAGGCGCCTATCGTATGTACTCAGACCTCTCGGCAAGCAACCCTTCCGTCCAAAGCTGACAGTCTGAAAAAGAGGTGCGGAAGGGCTGCCAGTGGATATTCGAACCTGGCAGATGCCGGGTAGCGTGGATCGAACCCCAACCGATTAACGACTCCCTTCCTCCTTTTTTCCTTTCTTCATCCCCGATGCACGTGCAGGGAACATCCGTATATGCGCAGTTTTGGCCGAGGATCGATCGTAGTTAAACGATACTCGCAGTCCTCGAGAGCGTTGTTTCTTTAAATTTAAGTCCAACACGGAGATTCGTATTAAAGCTTCTCGTCTTGGAGAAGATTTTGACACGAGGTATTCGTATGTCTTTTCTATATGGTCGTTGTTTCTGAGAGTTCGAATGACCTAAAAATGAGGAATTCGAAAATATTCGAGATCTCATAGAGATCGTCTTTTGGGATTATCGTTGATGAAAGAGATTATATCGTTGTTGGGCGAAGGTTAACGAGACCGCGATGGGGATCGATATCCTGGAATATCATTGGGAAATAAAGTTTGTCGAATCAGAGGGAAAATACACGGAGGAAAAAGGAAGCGGAGGTAGCTGGCACCTACGCGGGTGTAATAATAAAGTTATTTTACGGGGTGGGGGGAGTTTCCGCGCGTAATGGACTTTGTGAGAGTTCCTTCGTGGGAAGGAAACTGTGGGTAAGTTTAATCGAAGGCCGATACAAAGCAAGGTGGAATTTTCACGCCTACGCTCCACGAAGGAATCGTTTTTTATCGCGTAGAATATTACCAGGGCCGAAGAGAGGAGTGGACTCGAAGGGCCGATTGTTCCTGGTGGAATTTTTGACTCGAACGGCGCATGGACTCTACCTCGTGGTAATGTCCATTGACATTGTACGATCGAATGGACATGGATATGCTTTCTGCATGCGACGTAGCAAGGACAAATACTCGAGCTCTACCTTTGACGATATTACTCTCGATGACCCTGGTTCGATTCTTCGAGCGTGCCAGGCCCGGCAAAAAATAAATTCGACGCCAAGAAAATCCTTTCAGCCATCTTTCGAGCACTTTTTAACGAAGGCTTTCGAAGAGAGCAAATATTATGAAGACTAATGGTACTCGGCTAGCGGCGTATTTGCACACGGTACCTGTACCGATAATAGCGTTTTACTTTCATCCCATCGGCTTTAATCCCTTCCGTACGAGCGGCGACTAAAGTCGGCCGCCGACGGGCCGTGTAACGCGATCGTGCGTCGATTATACGACGATTCGATGTCGGATAAAACGCAAACACACCTTTTGCGGACGAATTGCATTTTGACGCTGACGTCAAACTCGACTTTTTCCTTATTTGAACGTCGGAGGAGCGACTCGAGCGAACATTTATGATAACGTATCATCCTGGTTGGTCGAAATACGATACTCGATGTACTCGACAGCATCGTAAATGATATTTTATTTAAGTAAGCATAATGTATCGCTAATTATTCCTGAAGTACTGTTTATTATATAAATCGTGCTGCGATTAATGCCACCTTTCTCTCATAATTTTCGTTATATCTAATAATTTGAGATACTACATCGAATGCACCAAGCAACGCGCATATCTCAGTATTGATCATGGTCTAACAATAAAAATTTGTCCAAGAGCTTCATTAATTTCACGGATGCCCCTCCGTTATATTTGTCGAATAAGATTTCGGAATGTGGCACGATACCGTATCCCGCAGGAACAGGGTAATGGCAGTGAAACGATGTTGAAAGAAATTCGAGGGAAAAAGGGATACAAAGGCTTTATTCAACCTGACTTTGCATCCATCGAACACACGAGTACAATGCTCCTGGCACATGTGCGTTTATTGACCGACCGCCCCACGCTCCACCGTGTTATTTCTATGCATGCTCTCGTGGCTGTCGGTTCGATCGCAATTGTTATCGGACCTTTTACCCGCCACGAGTATTCCAGCCGTCGGATTTTACTGGAATTTTTTGTTTTAACTTCCCAAAAGCAGTTCGCGGCCACAGCTATGTCGTTTGGCGCCGTTGGCAAATATTATTTAATTTGCCCGGACAAAATAGGGGAGAATATTCCAGCGGAGTTACACGACGATTAACGAGGAAAGACCTCTCGCTCGATGTCGATATTTCGCGCTCTTCCCTCTCAATGTTGCTCATCAATTTCCTCTCTCGTACTAACGAGAAAAACTTTCTCTCTGTTTCAGGTAAGTGTCCTTCCCAAACTTACGCAAGCCGTACGAACGTTTGTATAAGAACGCGCACTTTAAGCGAGTAAGTAGACCCTGAAATTGGCTTCCACTTGTGCGCCGTTGATTCGATACGATTTTCGTGGTAAGACGCGCTTCAAAACTCGGCGCACGAGGAGAGTCTACCCGCGCTGCTCCCTCGATGCGCTTATATTTGTATTCGCATCACACTGGATCACTTTGCGGAAATATTTATGCGCGAGGAGCTAACGTAGATTATCCCACTCGTTGTCCCCGACTTTCTTCATCCTGTAACGCCAGATAATACCTCTCGAAAATGGAAAACTCCTCTAACACAACGATTATTTGACTATATTCTCGCGCTGAACGCTTTCCAGGATCACCGAGCAAACTCAAGTAATATAAAGACTCGGTGCGCGATAACCATAAACTTCAAACTTCCCTAAGTGGTATCGTGCACCATATTCAGCACAATACTCGATAGTAAACATTAAATATCATAGTCGGCACGTACATACAACTACCCACAATTGTCCAATAAGAATTTCAGGTTAAGAGACGCACGTATAACTTCATCGGTGGTTAATCGGAACGAAAGAGAGCGGGAGGAGCGCATCAACCTCGCGCCTCTCCTCTAGGCGATGTAAAAACCCATGTCCACTAATCTGGTCATCTTTCGTTGCGTCACGGAAGGCACGTAGCAGGGTCAGGTCCGTTCCTCGCTGTGCAAGCGGCTCACCACCGCCGCGTACTCTTTCTCCAGGCGATGGGCCCGATACCTCGTATCTTTAGCGAGAAGGAAACGCTCTGACAGTTGCACGATCAAGATTCTGTGTAGCGTGGAGAGCCTGGCGAGAGGGGCAGCAGGGATGCGGGGGGGGGAGAGGCTTCCCTCCAAAGTCAATTCGCTATTCCATTCAGAGCACTCTCTTCTCCGCCTCTTTCTCTCCGTCCCGGCTGCCTTTCCTCGCATCGCAATTCCCCTTCTCGCGTAGTTTACCGGCCGTTCCACTATCTACCGGCTCCAGGCCTCGAATGCAACGGTACACGCCGGCCACGAGATGCATAGACGATGATAGCGTGGCGTATGGGCTCGCTATGTTCGTTAGAAACTCGCTGGAATTACCGTCGGCGTTACGTATCTTTTCTCCGTGTTATGTACATCCCCTTTCATAAGTACCGGGACACCTGCTGGCTTTCATACGGAAGGCCGTAGCTGGCCGGGTTTAATGTCACGCTCGCCGACCCTGTAGCTTCGTACAAAGGACATCGGAAGAGCGAGATAATCTCTATATTATTTACATATTCGTCGATGCGTATTTACGAAAAATAAATACCGCTTATATAGCGGAAATCCATCGCGATGCCGGGTTCGAGCCGTGGAATCATTCGCGATCGTTTAATCGAGCGAGGATATAATACTAGAGAGGTAAATGTAATACGAGTGACGGATATTCGTTGAAACAACGATCAAGAGTCGCTGCGCATGCGCGGACTAGGATTAAATCTCACATCGTTGTACGCAATTTAACCTTTTTACCGTAATGCCGAATGCGCGAGCCTTTCATACCCCGAGGGTGCAAACGAGACGATTATCTTCAAAAAAAAAAAACTGCGATCCGCGTCCCAATGATTTTTCCGGATTGTTTCATTCTCCGTACGTGTCCCGGTACTTGTGATCCGGGTTGTACCCTTCGGCGTGTGCAGGAGCGCCGGGAAAATTTTCGAAGCGCGTTACTTGCGCGTAACGGAAGAATGCGCGCAGTGGCTGCACCGTGGAGCCCGCGATTAATGCACCGGGGGTATTCACGCACGAAGGGCCACCGCCGTATGGATTTTTTACGAGTCACTTACCCACGGCCTGCCTACGCTCATCCTTCCCACAATGGCACGATTTTTTCTTCTTTTTCTTTTTTTTTTTTTATCGGCAGTAAACGATTTTTAGCCCAGGGAACCGCGGATCGGTATCGATAAATCGATCGAGCGCAAATACGGATGTTCATTGGCGATTATGATTTTCCTTGAATATTCATGGGGACTCGTGGGGATTCATGGGGTAATGATTAGGCGTGCGCGTGCGTTAGCCCATGTTTTGGCTAGTTTTGGTTAATCCATGGAGCATTCGTTCGTGAAATGTCACGGGCAATGGATTTTGTGGTAGGCACTAACTAATTATGATCTTCGATAAGAATGAATGAATGGAAGGACCGTGCGGCATGGATTATGGAGGAGACGTGAAGTATATAAATATGTATATATATATTTTTTATTTACATCTTTAAGCCTTTGAGCCCAAAAGATTATTTTTTAGTAAGAAAATTCGATTGGGAGGAAAAACAATTTAGAGGTACTCGATTAGCGGAAGCAGATTATACGGATGATGTCAAATGCCATCATTGGGCTGGAAAGGGTTAACGTGGTAATGGTGTTATGAAACTGAAGGCTGATGAATGTGGAGAATAATGCGGATACATACCAGTCATGCCTATAACTCTCACGAGTTTGTAAGGACATGTGAGCATCTGAGAACCAATCGAAACGCGCGGTGTAACGTACGAGCATAATAATAGATTCGCGGAACCCACAATTAATGCACGCGGCTATTCATGCACGAAAGGATCCTATCGCGCGGGTTTTTCTCTTCGAGAGTCACTTCCTCGTGGGTGTGTTTTACGCATCCTTTCGAGGATAGAATTCTTTTCCACGGAAAACCGTTGGATAAGCGACACGGAATGCACACTGTTAAATCGCGTAATAAGCAAGGAAACGTGCGGCTAACAATTACTCCTTTTGTAAAATTCACGAGACAAACGAGAACCGAATTTCAAATAACTCACGATAAAAAGCTGCGAGTACGCGTTTTAATCAAATAACATTCGAATCGGCATCCCAAAAACTCCATTCGCGAAAGC
The DNA here is from genome assembly GCA_038496175.1 of Ampulex compressa. Taxonomy (NCBI): domain Eukaryota; kingdom Metazoa; phylum Arthropoda; class Insecta; order Hymenoptera; family Ampulicidae; genus Ampulex; species Ampulex compressa. The sequence goes on along the minus strand of JBCFXI010000384.1, from coordinate 40,060 downwards.
TTATTTTACATCACTTTGAAAACGTCGCCTGATATTTTTTGGACAAAACTCCGTAAATACCAGCTGCAAAAGCTGGCTTTACGAATATAGGATTAAAGTACAGGCGGGCGTGTTTGGTTTTTTCGCGAGCAGCTAGAAAATTCAGAATGACCGTGACGCGGCGATCGTCCGGCTTTCTCCTCTTTTTCTCTTTTTCTTTCAACAAATAACGGCGCTTTTAAACGAAACCACAGCCGAACGTGAGACCCATCGAAATCGTACGTTTTAAGGTCCACGCAGTACAGCTACCCGCGGTATACAAATGAATAGGTTTCCGTGGTCGGCTGTCCTTCCGTGTCCTCGATTTTGGGGGATTATACGGTGACTTCCGATCGGCAGGCACGTAGAAACGATCGTAAAATTCCCAAAGCGACCACAAAGGTGGGGCTTCATTGTCACGTACACATGACAGGGCACATATGGTAGCAAGACAATGAACGTGGAAGCTCATTGCATATGGTATCAGATGGCACGGTAACCACAGAAGCTAACTCTGCACGCACTATAATATTCTGCAAAGTTCATATGTTTGAAATTGCAAAACGATGCAGCCTCGTGTGCCGTGTAATAGCAGCTTTAAGAGGAACGAAAGTTTCAGGATGTTAATTCCGCAGTGTGTGGCACGAGAATAGAAGGAAAATTTCAAACGTGGATAATAATCCGAAAAGTGATGCACATTCGATGAGACTGTCGATCGAGATTCGATTCAGGATTTTAGACGAATTTAAACGTTCAGGAATCGTAGATTCGAGCCTCGATTTATATACACATATATATCGAAAAATAAAGATCACAAAGTTTGTAGACCAATCGCGATAGTTTGCGACCGATAATCCCTGCACGATCGAGACACGCCACTGTGGCTTCCCTTAACCACGGGGAATTCTCGATTATCGTGCTTGGATTTTTTTTTAATCAAGGTAGATATATTCTCCCCGCGCATAGCTTTCTCTCAGGGGTTAATATTCCGTCGAGCAAAAGGCTGCGCGCTTTTTTTTCCGTATCTGTGCCCACGATCGAGCGAACGTCCTCCCTCGTTCAGAGCTGAGCCTATGCAGGGCTCGCACAGCTCGTTCGCATCCCTTAACGCCGCCGTTCCTTAAAGCAGATGGCACATTCCAAGTATTGACCCGTTTATCCTTTACCTCCGAGCACGATCCTCATTTTTTTCTTATGCAGCACTATCATCGATCATAATTCACGGAATAATGCGTCAAGCAGAAGGAAAATCAGTGTATTTCATCTGGATCGTGATGTCATTTACCGCTTAATTTGCTTATCCAGTAGAAGAATACTTCCGCTTCCTTTCTATAAAATATCATTAGTCAGAATAAGGATCGTCGAAAAGTAGGATTGATCATTCAACGAGGAATAGGGAAAGATCATTTATCCCGTGTAAAGCTACATCCTTAGTATCAATACAATCCATCGAGTCTAACAAGGGACATATATTCCTGACAGAAATCAGCATTTCCAAGACATACTTGCAAATACCATGCTTCGACTATTTCGATCGTCCATTTCACAAACTCAACACACCTCTGATTTTATTAATTTCGAGTTCAAGTCCGCGTCCAATGAAAATGAATTTCCACCAGCATAGGTTCCGTGTATTAAACAAACGGGATCGTAGAGGGTTAACCCTTTGCGCTATTTTTCTTTACCGATAATTCCTAAGTTCCATACATCCAAATCTAATAAATCCACGGCCATCTCGTCCTTCCCTGCTGATTAAAAAAACATCTTTTCCACATTCAATCGATAGTTGCGTGTACACTTTCTAAATAAAACTTGAACCCAAACGACAATATGGCTTTCCATTCGCAAAACCGATATAACTTTTCCCACAGGGTTAAAGCGCTGCTTTGCCATTGAGCCAGGCTCGTACGAGGGTACGTTCCTGGATGATAATATCCGAATTACCGTTATCGCCACTGGTACGTGCACCATGGCGCACCGATCGAGGAAAGATTGGTTTTCGGCGCTGCCCCCGCCGTATCTGGGTGGCGGAGGTGATCGACACTTGGCGGTGGGCAGCTCGGTCGCCGGCGAATTCCGAGGTCACGGGCCTGCCTGCTCGGCCCTCCCTACCCATGGCGCACGCTTCCCGGGGAGATTTTGCGAGGCAAATCCAAAGGCCGGGGCCATCGTCTGCGGATACATCCGCGGATTTGCGCCCACGCGTCGCACGAAAATCGATGATCCCCCTCCACTCTCCGCGCGCCCCCCCTCCCCCTGCACGCCCCCCTCCACGCCCCTCCAGGCGGCCCTCCCCCCTCCCTCCGCGCGCCGCGGTGGGTACCGCCAACCCCTTCTCCGCGGACAAGTTGGGCTAGGTTAGGCTGTGTTCGCGCATCGCCACGGCCTGGATCCCCCGGCAACACGCATGCACGTGGACGTCCTGACGGTATCCCTTTTCTCCCTTCTCTCTTTCTCTCCTCCCTTTCTCTATCTCTCTCTCTCTCTTCATTTTCATCGCCTCGCCTCCTCCCACACCTCCCCCCGGTCTTCCCTCAATTTTTCGGCCTTTGTCTTCATCCTCGCGCGCCGTACCTCCGGTAACGGGGGAAAAAAAGGAGATTTTCCTTTCACCCCATCGTCCGCCGATCCGCGCTGATCATCGCCCGTTTCCCCTCCCTTTTTTTCACCCTGCGCAATGGCGAATTCTCGCGAAATCACGGGCGAAGGTGAGGAGAAATTGTTTTTCATTTTGAGAATTTGGCACAGCGCGCTACGTTCGGAGGATTTGCTGCACGGTTCGGATGATTTTTTATTTGGTCGGTTTTGGTATGGCGCGGTTTGATTTCGTGTGAGCGAGAGAGGGTGGCTCGTTACGTGGCGATTTGCGTGAAATCGTGTTTGGCCGGAAATGCGCGAGTGGTAGGGCGAGATATTCTTTGCGGAGTGTTGTTCCATATAGCTACGTTTGCGATTGTTCTTTCGCGCACTTTGTGGGACCGTGTCAGTGGATCGCTTCTCTTTGCCGGTCTGGTACTCGTCACGATACTCGAGCTCGAATTAGTGAGATTCGTGTAATTCGCCTTTATTAGGGGGAGAGGAATTTATTTGTGGTCGAAGTTTGGGACGGAGTGCGCGTTAAAGTACGAATCGATAATAAAAAAAGTGGCATCCCTTCCTAATGCTTTGTGATCGCGAATCGTGAATTGCTTAATCTGAAATACTTACCTTTGCTCGTTGATACTTCTTCCATTGCTCCTTTCATAAAAAATAAATCTCTCCTCAAAAAGAGTATCAGAAAAGCAATAGTCAAATAATGAGTTACAAGTTTTATTTTGTCAGTAACACGGACAATTCGCAAAAGTGAAGCGTTACGAATAAATACTTCTGTCTTTCATCGATATCAAAGATAAATAAATAATTAAATAGTCGACGTGAATAAGCAGACAGCCCAACCATACAACGTTTCATACCGCGAGGTACTTCTGCGATGAGTAGTAAGATCCCCCTTTGGTGCTTCATCGACGTTGGAAACGCAACGAAATAATAGAGAGGAAGAGAAATCAGGTGTGGAGAGATAGCCCGGTGTAAAGAGCCATATAATTTAGTTCCAAGTTCCTCCTTGATCGCGATTTAACGATGACCTCGTTAACCCGCTGCAATCGTTGCAATGTCGATAGAGGAGATAAAAGTGAAGGGATGCAAATGATTTCGTACACGGTCTCCCGGCGATCATTACAGGCATTGTAAAATTATCAAACGGAAGATAACGGTGTTTCTCATGAAAAACGGTCACGACGTGGATTTTTTATGGCACGTTTTATTGTCGCAATTTTAATCTCCTAGCGGTATACTCGCAATTACGAAACAACGACTGAGCGTCTTGAAAATAAAACGACCGTTACATGGGAAAATATTCTGCTTGGCTAGTATACGCACGATCATTTTGTCCATTCAATACATATTTGCGAGAAACCCACTCTGATTATTCGTAATCGTGGCGCTCAATACTCTTTCCTCGTGTAAGGGTTGGTGCTCTGAAGAATCGGACACGTCTAAATCGAGTTTTACAGGCGGGAGACTCGATCGAAAGATATTTTTTACCACGTCAAAATTCCCTCGTCTTAAGCCGAATGTGCGATCCGCGATTTTCGCACGACAATTTCGAATTGGCCGAACGGTGAATACAGTTTTACGTCCTTCTGGATGTAAGGACATTAACCGATCTGCTATTCTTTTGTCCCACGGCTTTGTAGGTCCAAGAAGAGGAACCCTCCGGGCCAAAGTCCCAATTTAATTCGAACGAATCTCGGAGCCGCTCCTCTCTCGGCCGTCCTTTCACCTTTTGTACCTTTTTCTGCTCCCCGAAATAAAATATTCTGGGCCCGACGCGGCCGCTCGCGAGCGCGCCTATGCATTCTCCGACATAAAACGCACCCACGTACAACAAAGAGGAGACTTAGGTGGCCTCCTAATTTTTTATCGGCTCTCACCGCTCCGACTGCACGGTCCCTCGACGTATAGATATACACCGGCTATTAGATCTCCTTAATTCCTTCCTTTTTTTACTCCCTATCTCTCTCTCTCTCTTTCTCTCTTTCTTCCATCTTTTTCATAGCCAAGCCGAAAAAACTGATTCTCGCGAACATACCGCGAACTTGTTTCGACCAAGGACAAGAAGAGCAAAACGACCCTCTTCTATACCCTCGGCGTTTTCGAGACTTATTCGACAAGCTTGAAATCGGTACCGTAAGGCTTCCTTTGTTTCCTCCTTCTTTTCGTTTTCACCAGCCATGCCTCGTCCCTGGCTCTGGGAGGATCCGCCATGTTGTTCTTTCCCCCATTTCCCCCGCGAAACTAGTTCTTTTCGAATTTCTCCCGCGCTCCCCTTTTTTCTTCCACCAGCCGATAGGAGGGCACATTACAGAGCATCGCGCGGAGAGTTTGCCTTTCCGCTCGAGAAAGTCGTCGTCCACCCTCGACCCACGCGTACACATCCAGCCAGGCACGTATTTTCCATCGGCCTACCCCCGACAATGGCCGCCTTCCTCGCTTGCCTTTCAGAGTGAAACCGGCCGCGCTACCATTTACCATAGGATTTTAGAAAGGTTCCCTCTACAAAGTGGAGCTCTAGTTAAGTTTTTGTTGGCTTCCACCGTCGCCACCCCCTCGCCCACTCCCTCGTCTCCTTCCCGCGGGGGCCTTTCTGCTCGCGTTCCATTCGCCTCCACCGATCAGAATCCGTCTAACCGATTTCAGATCGTCTTAAGGCCGGCTCACAGCGAGACGATCGGGGGATCCTCCTTTGTGTACTCCTCCGCTGGATGCAGGAGGGGCGGGAGGGGGAGGAAGAGGGTGGAAAAGAATCGGAGATTTTTACCTCGAGGAACCTGGCACGAGGGGAAGGGCGCGGGTTCTCCATCTTTCAGAATTCTCTCGGCCGAATTTCTATCCGCAGGCCGGCCTCATTGTGCCGTTGACCCTTGTGTACAGTTTTGTGAATGAATGGCCCGTAGATCGCCGGCTTTCGTGCATCCGCGGGGATAGGAGAGCCGGGGCGACCCGCGGAGGTAAGGACCCCAAGGCCGTGGAGATCCTCCGCCTCCTGGCGCATCTCCCGCATTGAATATCGATGATAGGCGCGCCATCACTTATTGGAGCGCACCGAATATTTCGACGTCCGGACGCTTACCTCCCGCGCGCTTTGTACGCTTCGAGCCTTTCGCCGAGGTCTTTTTCTCTTACAGCTCCCCGAGCATCGGGGCAGGCCTGCAATTTCTGTCTTCCTTTGAAGCCGCCCGCTTTCCCGGAAAATCCTCGTTTAGCGAAGACTTCGATTCAACTTGCCCCCCTTCTTACTTTGATCCGTTTCCTGGGAAATCCATTCCGCGCGCGTGCTCCAGGAGTCGCGTGGGAAGGACGAGGTAGGAAGGAGTGGGGGGGGGGGGGAAGGGTGCACGCACAGCGTACACAATACCCTCCGAAACTTTTCCCGAAGATCGAATATAAATTGCTTCCTCTTGGATATTAACGTTCGGTCTTAACGCGATGGAATCCTCCTCTCCCAAAGCGCCCTCCGCGCTTTATGGTTCGCAGGTATTCTCGAGGTATTCGAGAAGCCACCGAATATTCCGTATCGTTTACTCGGCTAATTTGATATGCAGAGTGGAGATAACGGACCCTTGGAACGGCACGGTGCAAACTGGTTTTTCTGAGCAAACATACATATGCATAATGACCTTAATTTCGCGCACCGCCTTAATGCGCGTTTTACGTGGATCTAAGACGTCTCGCGGGGATTTCGCGTGGCCGCGCGGTTTTGGCCGGCTAAAGAGCCGCGCAGCCTTGGATAATGATCGTTGTGGACTATTGTGGAGAGTCGAAAGCTTTGCTTTGTTCAGTGTCACCGTTCTCTCTATCGCAGGTGCAACCGTGCAATCTCGAGCGGCGTGTGTAAGTTTCCATTTCCATGAGCCAAGGTTAACTCCCGTAATGCGTTAAGCGTCAATAGCGAATTAGCTCGCGATTGGAACAATGCCTCGTAAACGCGAGTTTCCACGCGATAACCGAGGCCACGCGTTCTACGCACAAGCTATAGTCGCATCATATGGTAATCGGTTAAAGTAGTAAAGTATCTTCTAAGTAGCTGTTCAAAGAAGAATCCGCCTCTATCGCCAGGAAGAAGAATATTCTCCTAGCCAACCAAAATCATCGGTAGATCGTTCATCTAAATACCACGAATTCCTATTTTAAACAATCGAATCGAATCGTATTCTAAAAAAAATGAATTCGAATTCCTTGAAAAAACACATCTTTAAAGTCCATTACTCGTAAGAAGGCAAGATAAGAATGACTCTCGTCGTAAAAAAAACGATTCATAGGATATATATTTCAAATCTTATTTAGAAATACGCTACAATAGCGAGTAACCCAAAGACCGTAAAATTTCGAAGTCTAAAGACAATATCATCCTGACCACTTCCCTCCAATACTTCCCATTATCGTACATTCCAGAGTTCAAGGGGTACTTAAAATTCCTTTCAAAGTATCCCAAAACGTATCCTAGACCAAATCAATCGATGCTCGAAGACGGTTTTCCAAACAAACACGGAGAGAATTGAGCCGCGTATCGCGACACCAGCCGTCATATCCCGCTGTGTACCCTCGAAATTGGGTAAACCAATAAATTCCCGGTGCACCATTTTGTCCGCGTTTATCGACCACGCAGGGGCCGGGTCCGTAGGACCCGTGGACACGTTCCGCAAATACACATCGAAGCATCATCCTCCAGCTGGTAAACAGCTGCCCACATCCTGTCTCTTGTACGACTCGTCTCCGCCGTCCTTTTCCACCGCGGCCACTCTCCTCGCGTCTGGCCGCCTCTCGCTCTTCATCTCCCTTGGCCGGCATACGGGGCCCAAAGTGGGACCAAGATGGAGGACAGGTGCATCCTCGGTGCGGCCTGGAGTTCTGCAGGGCCGTCCGGCACGCGACTGCACGCCTCTTTAGCCATTAAAAATCATGCGGGCCTCGGCACGTATTACGCACGCGCCCGCACGGGTGTGCATTTGCAAGACGGCGGGGAGAGCCTGCATGTGCGCCCACGGTATACATTATCGTCAGGATCCAAGGCGATGGAATCGTGCGCCGTTAAACTGTTTAAACGCTAACCGCCTCCGATAGGATCGCGCCACCAAGAGGAAGCGACGCCGTTAATTGCCCTGGAAATCGTTAATCGCGATTGCCCACGAGTCTACGATGGCCGATCCGCGTAGTAGTTGGCGCGTGATTTCGACGATGTCGAAAGGAAGATTCTTGAAAGAGGGATTATTTGAGATATACGTGTCGGAATATTAGTATCGCGCCTGTTCCCAAATCGTCCGAATTGTAATCGTGCTCGAAAGGGGAGACCGTGGAGCCGTGAATTTGCACGTGAATATACTATGCAAAGGCTATTTGACTTTTAGGTTATATCGTTTGTCCGAGGCTTACATTTGAAAAGCTATTAAAGGAGATTTTCACCCGCGCCGCTTTATCCGATTGGAGGCTGTGATATGGCACTGTAATGCCCCTGTGGTAATTATCTCCTTAATCCTGTATACGTTAATCCTTTTTGTGTACTGCATGATGCGCTTTATAGATGACTCTCAATAAACAGGTGATCAATGGCGCCGCCATATACGTACGGACGGGGGCCGTTAATAAAGGGGATATCGAAAATGATATCGCGCCCGTCGAAGTAGCGGTGTATTTAAGCGCATCGTTGCTCTGTTACACGATTCGCGTATCGGCTTCCCTGTCGTTTGTTTGTTTAATTCGCGCAGCTGTTCCCAATCGGTTACGTGGCCTTGCTTCTGCAACGTTCTAATCGGATTCGGTCCGATCGCCCGTCGACGTCTTTTTCATGCTCGAATCGCTCCCGATTTATGCGGAGGTAGGTTTACAAGGAAATCATCGATATCGCATGCAGAGGAATCGAATAATTAGAATATCTACGAACTCGTTTACTCGTAACGGAGTGCGATGGAAAATGAGGCATTATGTCCGCCTCACCGTCTACGCGAGGTATAATAACAGTCAGTGTGCCGAGGGGATTGTTTTCTCGATCCTCCCTCATAATACACCGACAGGTGGAACGAACACCTTTAACGCCTCATATACATATCTTGTCTGATTGTGCGCCAAGAATTGTCAGCTCGCAATTCACCGCTCGCACCCAGGGTCGTTCGTATTTCATGACGGCGCTGGTACGCGATCCTTAAGTCGCTGTCGCGACGCGAGGGGAATACTCCTTTTTTCTGCTCCTCATTTATAGCCCCCGCGGAGCCAATACTCCTACGATCAATTATGTTTGTATCTACGCTCTCCGTTGCCTTCCGTGGCATAAAAATAATGCGCCAACCTTGAGACGTCTATCGACCAGCAATTTTCATTGCTATGCCGCTTTTATGTCGGTCTTGTTTCTAGACGTTATAGCTACATGCGGGAATAGCCGTATACGGGCCAATTTGTTTAATCGCGGTGACTTTCCTGCGTGTTTAAATCATAATTATGACGATACCGCGACAGGCCGACCGGTTTGAGAAAAAAAAAAAAAGAAAGAAAAAGGGAGAAGGGGTGGCCAGAACTAAATGGAGTAGAGACAGAAGCGGAGTCTCAACAGACACCTTGTCCAACAAGATTTAGTTCAACTGCACTTTAAGATGCACCTGCGTGGCGCGTGCTATGGAGATGCATCTGTCGCATTTGCTTCCAGCCACGTGCATGTGCGTACGCGTACGTGGAGACCTTCCATACGTCTGCGATGTGCATTCACGGACGTCCGCGAACAGCCGTGCGATGATGCGATCGTGACTAGGATAAGGCGCTGTAAAAATGTCATTTAAAATTTACTTCGCCTCTCGTCGGGTTTAAGTGCGAGGCCACGGATTTTTCTTCCGCGCCAGATTTAGGAGTTTCGATCTACGTTGGCTAAATTGGAAAAATGTCGATCAATTTTTAACATCTGTATTGTAGATTTAATTGGGGAAGGGGGTATTCGCGATTACGTTATCCGGTAGGGAAAAAAAGTGTCTTTTGATCGTTAATACTTTTATCTTACGACAAGCAAAAAATTATTGACTTTTTTCCTCATAATTTTTTTATTTGTTTTTCTTGATTTTTTCTCTTTTTTTTTTTCTCATAACAACCACGGAGTTAGCTACATCCTATTGAATCAATATATCCAGCCAGTTACCTATAGGACAATTGCAAAAGAAAATAAACTACTCACCAACGATTGTATGGCAAAGTTCTGCATCGATCCTAGTTCCTATAGAAGTATAAGAGATGCTTACCTATGATCAATGATGCACCGAATAACAGAACGATTAGAAAAGGGACCGAGCTACCTGGCCGCGAGTACATTGCAAAACTCCACGTCAGTGCTTACAAAGGAGCATGAGATACTTACCGGTAAGTGCATTAACCAGCGATAAAGTCCTCACAAAAGGTGCCACGAGCGATCGAAATGTCGAACGAGCTCGTGCGACTTGGAGTACAATGGGAAGAGTTAAAGCGCGGTCGGAAACGCGTTAACCGCGAGAGATCCTTTGCCAGCCACGCAATCAATATATTTCGCCAGTTTTAGCAAACCGATCGTCTCTTTCATCCCTCAACAAATCCATCCTGGACCACTTCATCTCGAACTAGACAAAAACCAAACTAAGAAGTTCCTTTTATTTCGATCGAAATACTTAAAAATGTTAAATACTCGATGCGTGCGAGCAACGAATTACGATCATCGTTTATCGCGCGCAAAGACCAATCGTTTAACACATATACACAATTATCGAACAAGAGGACAGTCTGAAGTAAACACGTACATTCTTCTTATCGGCATAAATAATAATCGCCACGACAGTGGTAATAAACCAGACGAGGACAAGCGCCGCCGCGCTGCTCCGCATACTTCGACGCGAAACGAGGCAAGCGGCGCTGACACGTTCCGATCGGATTTTCGCAAGGGTCCTCGATGGTCGAAGAGCCGATAAGTATTAGTTATGCTAATATAAAAGCGCGCGTTAATCGAAACGCGTCCATGGCGCCGTCCTCATCCTCGCACAGCTGGCCTGGCCGCTGCTCGCGACACACACACATACACACACACGCGCACACACACAGCCGGTATAGAGCCGCGAGGAAGGCGCCCGTGGAAGTGAGATGGTGGCGGTTTAGTGGTAGTCGGAGTACCGTTGCGCGCGCTGCATCGCATGGCAAAAGACCGGCAATTTCCAGCTGCACAACAATGCAGCATTACAGCATTACGAAACCGCGCCGGACTCGCGGCCGTGGCTGTCCCCGTCTCTCGTCTGTCGCAATTTACGATCTAGTCTGGTGGTCTTGCATCGGACGTACCTTGGGATCAGAGCCGAGCGCCGATATTCAGGACGATACCGCGGCCCTTTTGTGCAAGCCGTTCGGACGAGGCGCGAGCTTGATCGATCGATCGGTTTTGCAGCCGCCGGCCGTGAACAAGAATAACAGTAATTATCTTTATTGCGCCGACAAGCCCGGTTGATTTTTGGTACCGAGCGCTAAGGGCGTCTGCCTCGGGACTCCTTGGTTTAACTCTTCGAGGCACAGGATTTCGGATCAAAAATAGAGCCACGTTGCACGGGAATTTTATCGGCTTTTAAATGAAACAGCATTGGTGTATTTTTATTAATAAAGGTACAACATCGTGTAAAAACATAACGAAGTAGTGATAATGTTAGTGCAATAAGCAGTCCGTTTATAACAGTTGGTCAACCGTGTAAGTGCGCGTTGAATGTTGCCAACGCGAGGATTATATTTGTAACATTGTTCGAAGCATTACCAACTGCTTTATATAAATAAGGCGAAATATAAACCTATGCAGATGCAGCTACTGCAAGATTTCGAGGTGGGACTAAAAATGTCCCACCATGCCGTGAAGTACATCAAAAAGGTGGGACACTTTTGATGCCCGTCTGCCTCAAAGAGTGAAGGCGGACTCTGAATCGAGGGAAAGCTAAGGTGTGTGTATCATTTAGAGAATTATTCGGAGGCCACGGGGGAGATTAGAGTTTGTCTTCTGTGGATGAGTGTTCGAGTTTTTTTTTTTTTGTTACGATATTGTTTTCTGAATATTTTCCACGTTGAAATATTTCGCGTATTACGAAGATGGGATGAAGTATTCTCGGAGTTTTGTAGGGTAGCTGGATATATGTGGTGAATACAATAAATGAGTAAATGCGAGCGGTCAGGAGAAGACGAGCGTTTATTTTAGAGTGCTAATGCGATACGTTTATTCACTTCTCAAAGAATATTAGTGTCCCGCGGGATATAATTTAGGACACGTCGCCACTGCAACGCGATAACTTTAATGTGACAAGTGTGTAAAAATAAACGGACGTGATATGCGGTACGCGCGGTGACAGGTCCGAAATTCGGCATGATCCGATATTCTAATTAAACCGTAATACAGTATCGTTAAAGACATTCTAATATCATTCTTCAATGGAATCCGTATATAAAATACATATATCAAAAATACGATTACATTACACATTGTAGTCGCGATATTAATGCATCGTCCGCTCGTTGAGAAATATTTCGCGCTCACAATTCCGATGATCGAATACAGCTCAGAGAATATTCCTGGTTAGCAATCTTCGTGGTCGTACGAAATAATCTTGACGGTCCCAACCGTACACTTTGTTACGAATTACGGTTCGATTATCGCCTACTTCGACGCACATGAGTAAAAAGTTTCGACGAAGTTACGAGAGAAAGGTCAGTTATTACATCAAACTCAACGATTACCCAATTTGCATTTAACCGACAAGACCGATAATGATTTCAATATCCTCCATCGTGCGCCGAATTTGTCACGCCTTAATCTCATAAAACGTCCAGAACCGCGCGGCTTGCTTCTTGCATGCAACAAATGAGCGGCGCGCACCGGTGATGTAAGCGGAGTACGAAATCGTCGAGGCCCTTGCGTACACCGCGAAAGAGTGCAGAAATTACGCCTCGCGTCTAACCGGTAAGAACTTAGGGACGCAATTGTCCATTAGTAATTACGAAAATGATGCAATGCCCGAGGCGATCAGAGGGACTCGACGCTCGATCGATATTCGATCGCTTCTCGTTATCCAAAAAAAAGATGGCGACTTGGCGCGCATAAGAGCATAACAAACGCGCATGCGCATAAAAAATGGTGGACATGGAGCGAGGGAAGAGGGAAAACTGGCGATCGATCGACGTCGATGATTTTTCAGAAATCCCGCTCCGCGTTGCGCAAGGGCTCCATAATGGATAACCGTCGGGAGCAACGCGGTTACGGGATCGATCGCGATTCGTCACGGTCGTTTCGTTCCGTTCCGTTGGCTCGAACGAAACTGCGCCACGGGTACTTGTTCGGCGCCCGGCGTTTCCGTGTCGCGTGTTCGCGATTATTAATGTTCCGCCAGGCCGGGGGGATTTTTGCGAGCGGCACGAAAGACGGGAAAGTCGACCGGTTCCCGAAGGCGCTTTAGCGCCGCGCGAAGTCTGGCCGGCTTCGCGAAGCTCTGCGAGCCAGAGAGAACGACCGTTTGTTTCATGCGCACCGCCGATTATCCCGCGAAAGCTCTGCAGAATTGATCGGCGTTAACTGCAAATGCCCGGTGCTGAACTTCGTGCGGTGCACGAGGAGGAGGGAGAAGGGTGGGGGAAGAGGGAGAGAGATAGGGAAACACGTTGGAACTCGAATGACGGTCTTAACCTGTTCAGACCTGAATTTTCCTCCGGAAAGAAAGGAATTGGCTCTTCGTTTAATTTTATTCGAGGGATACTGGTAGAGGCGATTTAGTTGAATTACACACCAACGAATATATAATGCGGATTGTTTATAGGAGTGCTTTGATCTACCAATGGTCTATATTGTTTGATTAATTAAAGTGCTTAATAAGAATTAAATTTATTATTTTTAAAATTTATTATTTAAAAGAGAAAAGCGTTAAAACGACTCGACAATACTGTTGATCCCATAAGTATACCCATTTCTTTACTTTACTCGACCATCAACTTCAAGTGTATCGGCCAATACCTCGATACCTCCAGCTCGCCTGTAAATGCATAGAAATTCAATAGACCCGTGTAAGCATTGAAAGTGCATCGTCATGGATTCGGTAGATTTTTATAATAAATTAAAGGCGGCTCGCTCCGAGCACAGCGGTAGTTCCACTGTTAATATCAGGACTTTAGAAGGCGCTGTCCCTCGATGACGATGCGACTCTGCTCATTACGAAGGTCAAGTGTCGCAATCGGCGATGCAGTTCGAAAGCGTCGGGAGAGAGTCGAAGGGGGACGAAGAGACATCGGCGATCGTGTCGCGCAGCTGGATCGTCGATGCAGGTGCTGATGAACCCGCTGTAACGTATACGTTTGCACATGTGCTCGCAGTGTCACCGCTCTGAGCATTACCGTACGATCCCTGCTATTCTCACTTGGCGCTCTTAACTTTCTGCTCTTTTGCGCTTGGATAGAACTTTTTTTTTTCATTCATTTTCGACACCTTTTACCAAGGTCATTTTACTGCTTAACACGTTGAGGACGAGGTATTTAATTCCTATCCTCTCACGTACGAGCGGGCATGTAATGGAAAAATTGAAATTTAGGACATCGGTCCTGAACGTGCGAGCAATTAAATACGGAGATTTTCGTGATGAGTCGTCAGCGTGTAAGATGGATTCTGAACTACCAGAGGTACGGTGTGTGTGTGTGTGTGTGTGTGTGTGTGTGTGTGTGTGTGTGTGTGTGTGTGTCACATGGAAAAGCGAGAGACGGGATTCGATAAGGTTCGGATATGGAAGTCCAAACCTCTATTCACTACATCAGCCTAGCTCTTTAGAAAGAACTTATCTGTACAAGTCGGACAAGGGACGTTATTCATATTCGAATTATACCTCGAGATACAGGATAAACCATCGAAGGAACTTGTCTAAGACGCATTGCAGCTAGACAAACATGAAAGTATCGGGAGCATATTTAAGGCACGTGGAGAAAGGCTAGTATATCAAATTGTAGAATTATGGAAAGTTGGGTTATTTTCCGCAATAGTGCTCTCATTCTTCGGACGTATTTTCCTCATAATTGGCTGGATATTCCGAGCTATAATTACGGTTAGGTTCCTCGTAGACATGTATCCATTGTTCCGAGGAGTACCATTGAAATCGGTGAGGACTGCAAGCCAGGCGGCGGCTCCTCTTCTGAGACTCGCCGATGCTTACGTCCGCGCGCAAGAAATGCTAAATCTCCGGCTGGGTGACTCGGGTCCGCCATCTGTGGCCACCGACTGCAGAAATGCAGATGCAGTCGCGAAGCCGCCCGACGGTTGCGTGGGAGTGCAACGTGGGGCGACGAGAGCCCGATGTGGGTCACTAGGAAATTGTTAGTCGTCTGTCGTTCTGACAGTCTTCCTGTACAGTCGCGCACAATGTGGGCGCTATTGTTTGATCCCACGACTCGGTCGTACGGCAAGAAGGGTGCAAGGAAAGCTTAACGAGCGACTAACCACCGGCGTACGCGTACCCCTAATCGTGATTTTACACCCCAGCTCCGGATACGCGACTAAATTCCAGGAAAAAGTCCACGTTGTATCGCCTCGCTTTATCGATAGCGAATCTCCCTTCGTTAGGAAAGCTGCTGCAGGCCTCGTATTCTATATTCGCGCATGGGTCATCGAGATTCTCGCCCGACATCGATGATCGTTCGTACGCTGGAAGCATCGCTGAATATTTTGTAAGCCTTTGGTAGTCGATCGACTTTAATGCATAAATCCGGAGATATACGCTTATGAAAAATGAGCGATATTATGGGATCTTGAGGATATAGAACGCGAATTTATGTTTAAGGACTGTAAGTCATGATTCATCATCTTGGTGAAATGTAATGACGAAGAAATATAATAATAAAGGCGATTCGCGAGAATGCGATGCGGATTATATTCTTTTTTTAAATTCATTTTTCGGCACCGACTGCTATGGTCATTTGGCCTAGGACCTACCGTTTAAGGTGGGTTTCGAACCACCAGTCGGGTTATATTATTTATACGGAAAAAAGGGGGATGTACGATATACGTCGTGTTCAAATTTCTCATTTTCGGCGTATCGATATTTTCAAACATTCGAACTCTTTAATATTCGGTGTATTTTGGAAGCTATTGCTACCCGGGACTTTCATTTACGCGCGTCGGATCATCGTATCCTTTCTTTCTTTCTTTTTTTTTTTTCTAATCATCCCTCTCCTACTTGGACACCAGGGTGATGCCGCTTTGTTTACGTTTTTCTTTGTTTTATTCGCGACGCCGCATTTACCGTACGTTTTAATTTCCGCACGCCCGCATGCCGGCTGCTGCTTTGGCGGGATGCAGGCGGTTGCATAATCCGGCGATGCGATGCAGACCAGCGATTCCGCGTGGGTTCGTTCCACCGTGCGGCTCTCTCGCCAACGAGCATTTATTATCTCCTTTAGGCTACGCCACGCCGCAAAGTGCAGCGATTTTCTGTCCACCGCGTCCACCCCTTTTCGCTGTGATAAACACCGATCGACCCCTTAGCCGCCACCAGCGCCTTTGGCCGCTCGATGATATCATTTCAAGATCGTTATCTCCACGATGGTTAACACGTTAAGCGCCATGTCAGTCACCGGTGAGCGACACTGATCTTTCCCTTCAGTTCGCGTCAGTCATCGGTGACCGACAATGCACTACTAAGCAACGATCATGACCTAACAGGGTTTCCTTATAAATTCGCGTGGCACTCAACGCATTAGAAATATAAATGTAATTTTTTAAAAGAAAGTAAACAATGGTGAGGTTTGCTCGTACATCGATTACAGAAGCTTCTACCTTCACACGTTAAATTTTTCTCCATCTTTGAACCTGACGTTTGTGAATTTGTGTTGTAATATTAAGACTATAAGCGAACTTGGGATACGAATTCAAAATGGTATATATCGTGATCGAAAAAAGTCAGCTGACTCTTCCGTGGCTCGAACGAAACGACACGTAAAATCGGCGTGGCGTTTCTTAACGCCTTAAAGACGTATATATACGTTCTCCTTAAACGGTGGGTATGTGAGAAAGGCGTGTAGATACGGCACCACGTGCGATTGCCGTGCGAATGAGTCGCGCTGTTTACATAATGCTGGCTCTGGGTTGGCGTGCGTCGCAGTCAAAGGGTTATTAGCGTCTTTGGGCACTCGGCTGATATCATCGAGATGCTGTCATTGACGCTTTTAGGTGGTCGATTAATGTCACCTGGGTATCGCTGTTAGCACCTTTAAACGCTCGACCGATACGGCGGGCATGAAGTTGTTAACACCTTTAGCCGCTTAATTGATGAATAATACTATAACCACTTTCAAGGTTTGAAGCGATATTTCCTGGACAGTACTGTTATCGCACTTAGAACCTCGACTGATATCGTCGAGACGATTCTGTTGATGCTTCTGCACGATCAATCGATATAGCCCGAACAGTACCGTTAACCCTTTTAGGATGTCGATTGATATTATCGAGATCGTGCTGTTGGCTGTTTAAGACGCTCGTTTAACATCGCGAGCTGCCGCGATAGAGAAGTTTTAGCGGCCGAAGCGTTGATCGCGACTAAATTTACGCTTGTTGCGTAAATGCATAGATGCATTTACTATGCATGTTGCATAGATTGCAGATATCCGCGTTGTTGTACACATCGTTGCTACCAGAGGATTGGCAAAAGTTCCGTGGAAACTAATCGTCGAAGGATGAAGTCGCGATCGCATAATCATTCCACCAGAATTAACATCCTTACTTGTACACTCCTGTTAAAAAGTCGATCCATAGTCATTCGTGACTTCGAATCACCGTGCGAATGGGACCCAAAAGCTCCCTTTGGCCGAATGCTGGAATCACGGAGAGCGCCTAAAAGTGAACGCGAGCAGGCCTCTGAAAACGACGGCTCCCAACGGTAGTTTAGAAAATAACTCGAGAAGCGCGTTTCACGGAACGGGGTTAAGTGTATTCGCCTCGTCTCTTATCTCTCTATCGGTTTAGCTTCGATACAAAGTACAACGCTACTCAGGTTTATGAATGAGCCTCGTAAATTTGCTTGCGCATCGGGGACAACGAGCATGGAACTTATCGAGCTAAATCGCGCTTGGTTAAAATCAGGGAATACGAGATACCGGCAAAATCGCCTCCATCGCCTTTCATACGCATCTCGACAATGACAGGGGTCCACCACAGGTGTTTTGGCCGACTGGCCATAAAATCATTTATCGGCGGTCGGTTAAATACGGATATTAATATTTTGGGCATTGTTTAAAACTCGCAAAGCTCCCGATTCGATCCTCGATATCACAATGAGGGCGGACCGTTGAAAGCCCCCCCTGCGTATTCCATCAGCCCCGTGCTAATAACAGCCGGATAATTCCTATCCAGGAAGCGTTTCGCCATTTCTCTCGGACGTGTGATCGGCTTTTCGTTGGCCTAGCGGGCCGCGGTGTCGACAATGCGCGCGTGGGCGTGCAATTCCTGGCGTTCTCCTCGCCCTGCATAAAGCTCGATATCGTTAAGAGGCGGAGGAGAGCCATTATTGCGTAAGGACGTGCGGAGGTATAGGAGACGCTGACAAGGATACGGACGGAGGAGAGCGGAGCGCGCTCCTTTCGGGCACAATGGAAAATGGCGATACGTATCTTGGCACGTTTATCTCTTATTTTCGAACGCGCGCCAATAATCTGGTATCCCTGCACGGACGACGATTATGCTTATCTGCCGCGACGAGCGTAATCAGGGCCGTGAATGATTCACCGTTTCAGGCGAGCGTGTCACACTCTCCGCCAGACCGTTATATCCTTTCGTGATTTCCATCCGAAGGCTCGTTACGCAAATTGACTCGTCCATTTGTACAGGGCGGAATATAAGCCGCATAAAGCGTTTCTTTAAAAAGGCTATTTATTTTCCGGGGGATATCGAGCGCGCCCGGCAGGCTTTATTCCGATGATAAGATTGAAATCGGATATAGCTAAATAAATCACCTCGAGGCTGATGTTTGAGCAAGATCGAGGCTGGAATACGCGCTTGACTTTGCGGAGTATACGGTCGTCGAGGGAATAGTTCTTAATGAACTTCTGATCGTTTTTGACACCGTTCGCCCGTGTAATTTACCCTATTTGGATTATAGTAATTTGTATAATTAATATGCAATTATATCGTTTGTATGTAATTTAGCCTATACAGCATAGAATCTGCTATTGGACCTCGATTACGAACCGTTCGATCTACGCTTTACACGGAAAATCGTTCAGAAACTATGAGAGGGATGTAAACCTCGATCATTCGCATAGAAATCCGAGTATCTATCTCCTATACCACCGTAGCTGCATATCGACAATTCTAGCTCCAAAGATAATTAGAACGATGTGATTCAACACTATTCCTACCAGCCATTTTCCAGGAAGATTTAAGTGTACCAAATATATCCTTACGGAAAAAGAGGAGGGAGGAAAAATGTCGATAGATCAATTTATCGATCCGTACGCTGCGAGAAAATCATGAAAGATCTCGGGAGCGAGCGCGCCTCGAAGTTCTACGATTTTTCAAAGAAATCACTGACCTGTCGTGGTAGGAATAGCGTCAAGGAAATGCAGTTCTTCGACGAACCTTGTAATTACACGCTGATGAGGTCGGGAACGATTTTACCCTGGTCTGTACCTTCAGCACAGTTTTGCGGTCTCCCGGTGGGTGTCGAAATGTGCTCTGCACAGCGTAAGGACGATTCGTCCCTCGTTCTGAAGGGAGAACGGCGCGCTATTACTGCGCAAGAACGGCCAAGCTACGAGCTGCTGACAACGGAGGCATACCGGTGCACAAGCACGAAGATTCATATATCATTCCTTAAACGACAACATAACGAGTCCGCACTCTCTCGCATCTACTTAACCGCCGTCGCTTACAATCACGGTTCATTGAATTCCGGGTAAAATCATAATTAACCGCCGGACGTTCGACAAGGTGGAATCAAAAGGGCGATCGTAAATATCATCGAGGCGTGTATCGTCGTTAGGAGGTGTGTGTTTTCTAAGGGAGACTCGCGCATGGTGGACGAGCGAGGAGAGGCGACTCACGGAAAGCATGCACAGGGATCATCTTTTTTTTAAATTCACTTTTGGCACAGACTGCCAAGGTCTCTCTCGTATTATTGTAGATTGAAAGGCCCTTTGTCGATCGTCGAGCATTCCGTTGCTCACATCCCTTTTCTCTTTTAATTCCATTTTCGACATCGACTACCAAGGTCACTTGGTCTAGAAGCCACTGTTTTATGGCGGATTTCGAACCACCAGGGCTCTATTTCTTTTTCTCTTTAAGAACATGGAATTAGACGCGTAGAAATATAAGGGAACGATCGGAGTATCAAAATCTAAAAAATAAGCCTCGATTACAGTGGCTTAAGAAACAGTATTAATAACAATTTAATGAACATTCTATATACCTACGGTGACATTATCCATGTAAATATCGCTACAAAGTCGAGAATGAATATCCGCGCCTTTCGTATCGAGCTTTATGGTCAAAACGAAAACTGCATTACCATTTTGTAAGCTGTGTCCCCACTGTTTAACCGTGTACCAGGACCCACTGTTTAAGCTTGATTCCGAATCACCAGAGCTACTGTATACCTATCGCATGGAAAGCACGATAGATGATGAGATTCGAAGCCAAGTCTCTTGCCTGTAAGTCGAAGCCGAAGATTCACCACAGTACCGTAGCTCTCGCAAAGCGGGGATCATTTTCGACCGCACTCGGCCAATTTTCATGGGCCCGCCGCGTCAGGAGGGCGAAAAAGGCGAGGCGGCGGCGGCGGTACTTGCGTGCGGCGTGTCCAGGATCAAGATAAAGAAACTGTAACGAGGAAGTCATTAAAAAAGTCCGTCTTGCTGGCTCTCGGGGAAAGAGGATTTCTCGTTATGAAATTCCCCGGGTATACTTGGAAATCCGATAAAATTCCTCCCGGTACGTTATGCGATTACGGCAGCTGTAAGTTGTGGTCGTTGCACATCGACGATGTTAAGGCATAACTCGTTTCTGTTGCGATACCATCGTGTTTTCGAACTTTACATTCGCGAGGGTATAACGAGTAAGAGGGCTATTTATTATTGCCGATAAGAGACTTTGACACCGTTCGACTAATCTCATTCCGTATGGTGCACCGCTGGTTTATATATATATATATACACATATATAAAAAAAAGGAGGCGCGATTAGATAAAGCACAGCGGTCCCTCGGACCGTCGAATGAATGGAATAAATTTCGCGCACCTTGTACGCGCGATCGTTATAATCAAGGAAGCCTGGTTAAGCGCCAATGGACGATACTTGGCTGTGTGTAAAGTAAATGAAACGGTTCACCGAGCCCGGTTAGCGTTTCTTTCCACTCATCGTTCTATAAATATATCGATATTTCAAGCGTTTCAGAAGGCGAAGCGCGCAACAGTCGGCCAGACATCGAAACGATCTTATTATTGACAAAAAGGGTAATGCCTGTACGATATGCGGTTTCTTTTTCTTTTTTTTTCTCCATTTCTTCCTATCCTCTAAAGGTCTCGTGGATCGAAGGCACGCGAGTACAGCGCGAAATGATTTTTCCAGATACGCGGCTGTATCGCGATCTCGTGCGACTAGCCGTAACCACCGACAAAACGTCCGTTAATAGGTCATACCGGCGGTAATTAATTTATGAGGTGCTAAAGCGGGCTCCTGCGCCAGGGGTGCATTAAAATGCACCCTTCGGGGCTCGTGCACCGCGACGCAGAAAACGGCGGCGACGTGTGGAGATGCACTTACACGCGCGTCGATGCGCGCCGACCTTTTCGTGCGGCCTGCCCACGGGCCCAGGAAATCCGAAATGTTGCTGCGCGATAATGAGAAGGTCCTCACGATCGTTCTGCCCGATACTGGCGAGCATTTCACGCTCTTAATGGCTCCATTTATATCCCGCGCCGCTGTTTATCGCGAGCTGTATACCCCCGAGACGAACCTGAAAATACTTTTTGGAGCTTCTCGCGATCTCGAATTTGCATTCGCCTCGATATTGACGCGATATTTCGCGTTAAGCAAAATAAGGACGCGGCGCGATATCCATCTCTGTTCGTCTCAAAGCTGTGGAACCTCCGTTTGGTGTTACAAGTACTCGACTTTCGCGCACAATTGGTTCCCGAGAGTGTCTGCGAATGTCGAATGTTCGAAAGTAGAGGGATGTCGATTTTGAACGTTTCCCTTAATTTTACTCTTATTTCTTGAAATTGAACATATCGTAGATCTGTTTATATAATACGAGCGTCCGACTGAAGTCAAAGATTCACCGTTTTCGGAACGTTTAATTATTTCCATTTTTGTCTCGATTATACGAAGTCTATGAGTCCTTCGTTTCTTTTTGTTCCTATCGACACTGCAGTCTCTCCGTTTCTCACTCGTGTTCATCAGTTTATAAGGACAAAATATTTAAACATCAACGAATAAATTAACAAAGCGCACAACGCGTTGACGCACTCCCTGATGCAGGACCGAAACCGTTTTGACCTTTCGATCCGAACAACGTTGATGACTAAAGTCCGATGTCCCCTGAGAGGGCGCAGCCCAGTAGCCTGCTCGACTCAGGACGTCCCCTCAAAGGGGACATCCGAGTGCAAAGGCTTGAAAAGCTGAATTTTAAAAAACGTGTGCGAAATAGAGAATCCTGCGCAAGTCGAGGGCCGCCTGTAAATCATTTTAAATGCGCGATGATAAAGCACGAGATTGAAATCGAGCTTGCAATAAAGAACGCTTATTGATTTTCCTTCGCGATACAATAGTACGCTGTACACTTATCTTTGTTGCACGCACAAGCGTGTACATCTTGTTACGTACCGCGATACCGGGCATGGCGTCCACGCAGGTTGCACACCGGTACACAGTGAAATAATAACGCGGCTTTCCTTGTAATTCTCAGGCGTGTTGCGTAACGTTCATATACGCATCGTGCTTTATGCCACCGCTCTAATTCGTAATAAAAGGCCGCGGAGGGCCGCGTTATTCCGCGTTTCAGCGTGGCGCCCGTCATTGCCTATAAATACACGGGTCAATAACAGCTGTAACGATCAGCCAGCTCTCTCTCTCTCTGTACGAGCGAGAGAGAATCAGAATCGAATTTCGTGTCCGTTTCGTCATCGTTGAGATAGGTCAGTCGAAGATCGGGCACTGTTTTCTACTCGCGGATACGCACTTACGCGCCCCTCAGATCCGCCAGCTCAGAGGTTGGACGTCGCTTCGTAAAAACCCGACCCACGCGGCCATTTATCAGAGGCCAGGAAAGACTCGTCGTGTTTTGATCCAGCTTTATGGCGAAAACCGAAACGCAGAAAGGCGACACGTCGTTTCCTCTTTCCTCTCTCTCTCTCTCTCTCTCTCCGTTCTTTTCGATCGATCGCTATCGGAGGCCTCGTTCTACTTAGAGATCGACTTTTCTCTGCCTCTCTCTCTCTCTCTCTCTTTTTTTCCGTTTCTCTCTTTCCCGTTCATTTACTCAGCGAGCGTCTCATTACATTTTATTTTCCAGCGATCGTTACAAAGTATCGCAGCGGTGCTCGAGCCTCTGGGTTTCGCGAGCTTCATTAACGCGGCGATCGATCTTTTCCAATTCCTTCGCGAGCGAAAGGCTGCAGCGTGCAAACGCACGCTTTGGCGCGGTCATTCGAAATGACTCGAAGCTAGGCGTTAGATCGAAGCTTCGAAGCGGGTGATCGGGAGAAAATAATAACATCCTCGAGGTCGAAGTGGCGTTTCGCGGTTTAAAGCATCGCGCACGCTAATTGGCCGGTTCAAGATGCAAATACGGCCGGGCCGTTAAAGTAGCAATATTTCGACACTCGGCGCGGGGAGCTTAAAATAGACGGGGCCGGGAGCGCGAAGGAGGTAAAGAATTTTTGCGCCACTAGGAGCGTTTCCTCGCACGCTTCTATCGCTGCTCGCCCGTGGGTATTTCGCAAGAGGCAAACGAGTCACTGACATTTCTCTTTCTCCTACACACTCGGCCGGGCGTGTAACAGTGACTCATTCCCGAAGACAGCGAACCCCGAAAGGAAATGCGAGTGAATGAAGCGATGAATGGCCTTCTTATGAATGAATTTACTACCGTCTTTACGCCAAGTCGACGGCGATCTTTCCTTTTCATCTTTTTCGCCCAGCTCTCCTCATTGTAGTCCGAGCCATCTCGTGCTCCAATTAATTTGTCGCTGAACCCAGACCCGGTACCAACGTTCTCATTAGTGGAATTCCATTTTTGCGACCCAGCCGGCATTGGAGGCCCACTAATTTGTGAGAAACCTGCACTGGATATTGATACTCGCTTTCGTAAGGCTTTCCGGTGAGCCCTCGTGGATATAAGCATGGCGGAGACAATTGGAGTCCCGAGATCTACTCGTCTACTCGCTTTTAAAGTACCTCTAGATTTCTTTTACTCTTAAACTCGTTTACGAATTTAACTATGAATTTATATTATGAATTTATATATGTATAAAATATAAATACATAGTTAAATTCGTAGACGAGTTTCAGAGTAAAAAAAAAAACTAGAGGTATATAAATATATATATCGTAATAAAATTGAAGAGAAAAAATAAAAATAAATATTCGACCATATCAAAAATTAGACTTGTATCGTAGAAGCCGATACGATCTTATCAAGAAAGTCCGTCGGGTATAGCTATGCGATCTCCGTCTTTTCCTTCAAGGACAATTACCTTAGGATTTTCAGGCTTGCACGTTCCTCTAGGCGACGCCGAATGGAGGTTACACGCACAGGCGGCCATCTCTCTCGAGGCCAGATCCATTACGCAATACATTTCCGCGTTGAGAATTATCAACGCGGCCGCCTGCTAATTTATACCCTCGCAGCCTTGCGACAGGAAACGTCGACGTAATTCTGGACTCCCTCCCAAAATTCCTTCGATCGGCCGTTCTCGTTTCGTAGCCCTAACGAACTTCCGAATTCCGTTTACCCTTTCACTGCTTCGGGCGACTTAAGCGGGAAAAACAAATTGCGCTCTTCGAGTTTTTTCCCATGGACTATGATGCTGGTTTAATACACGAATCGCATCTTGAATACTAATAATCATCCTTCAATATAATCACCACAATGATAAATCGTGATCAATGTACTTGACTCTCGATAGTTCACGGTGACTTCGAAAGTAACTTTCCATTCGCGCGTTTTGATGCAAGTCAGCTGGTATTCCATTTCAGATTCGTAGGTCATTACAAATGAAAAGTCTACTCGACGCTACTCTTTTTTGTCTCCCTTTGAGAGCACGCGATTAGGCAGAAGAGTAGAGTGTGGTTACAGTGTCGAAATTGAAAAGAAATCACGGAGGATTGACCGTTCGAAGCGATTAGAGCCGCGATCGAGATTCATAGGTCTCACGCTCGAACTCGTGGAAGTTCCGTCGCTAATTTTCATTAGCAAGGGGGACACTCGCTACTGGTTCAGAGACCGCGTAACGATGGGAGCGTCAAGGAGCGAAGTTTGGAACGTCTACGACTCCCATGAATGGCCGTATATCAAGTCGAAGGCATCCGACAACGAAGTTTGGCAAATGGGTTTTCGGCGGACGGTGGTTGATTTTTGAAATTCAGGAGTATGAGCCGACTATGAGCGTGCGAGTTTCGGGCGCGGGCGGCTACAAGAATTTGCAATGCAAACCGAACGGCGGAAGGGGCATATTGTGAGTGTCGGAGAAGCTCAATTTCCATCTTTATGCCTACCATTGTTGTTGGATTTCACGGCGATGCCGGGAGCTTTTTGTAGCCGCCATTCTCCGTCGTCGATAAACCGCCGACTATTACGTGGAAAAGTAGCCGAAGAGAAATGCAATTTTTCCGATAAATACCCACGGACGAGTAATCCAGTTTCCATTTTTATCGTAAAGCTCGATACGAAAGGCGCGGATATTCTTTCTCGGCCTTCTAGCGGGATTTACATCTATAATATCACCGTAGGTATATAGAATGTTGATTAGATTGCAATTAATAATGTTTCTTAATCCACTATAACCGATGAATTTTTTTTTTATTTGAATACTCTGATAACTTCCCTATCTTTCTACGCGTCTAATTCCATTTTCTTTAAGAAAAGAAAAAATAGAGTTCTGGTGGTTCGAAATCCACCATAAAGCAGTGGCTTCTAGGCTAAGTGACCTTGGTAGTCGATGTCGAAAATGGAATTAAAAGACAAAAAGGATGTAAGCAATGGAATGCTCGACGATGGACATAGGGCCTTTCAATCTACAATGATCCACGTATCTGTAATAAAAAAATAATCTACATAGGCAACAACGCATAAACTAAGTCTAAATTCATTTCAGACCTCAGTTATACTGAGGGTTATTATCAAATCTTGATACTTGGAAGATCGTTTATCATGGTTGATAGATTTAGCTTCATTTATTCGCGGTTTCCAAGTGCTTTGAGTGGACGCGTGAATTATTGGAACCTGTTACGCTGTTAATTTTACTAACGTACGCCGTGACATGCAGAAAAGTGTGCTGCCGAAACAGATGCAACGTGCATGCACCTTGTGTGATTCATACTGGCTCACGAAACTGCGGAACTCACCGATGAGCCACCGAGGCTGTGGTATTGTTTAACATATATACCACACATCCGCTTGACATTGGCCGTCGCCCAGGGCCTCGAAAAATGCGGCGAGAGAAAGTAGCCCGCATTTATCGTGCGGTTTGTCTTTACCCGCGAATTTACGTGAAAACTTCGAGTATCTCAATACCTCGATACGTTGAGCAACCAATTTCGTTCGTGATAAAATAAATCAAGATTCAGCTTCGAAGGGGAGCGTTTATTTAAAAATCCACACACCCTCTGTTTTGTTGTTCGATGAAACGACAAAGGGGAAAGTTCGTTAAGTCGCGATTCGAACGCCATCCTGATATCTTTTGGAGCCAAGTATAAGAATAACAATCGTCGAGGCTTTCTTCCGCAGCTGACGCGCTGTTCGATGCTTCCATCGATACGACGCCTAAAGTAACCCCCGCCAAGGCTGATTTATGATAGCCGATATACCTCCTTCTTTTTGTAACGCAGGTGCATTTCCAGCACTCCGCGTCGCGATCGCTTGTAAGTTGCTCGTCGTTTATTTCATTTTGAGTATCGATGTCTATCTTCGACGATCACCTGTATTTCTCGACCTGCTCGCCGGAGAACTTATTCCTATCTATGAATGTCAAGTTATGTAGAATCGAACTTAACACCTTTGCGCATCTCAGAGCTCTTACGCGTGACAAGTTTCTTCATGTTTAGTTGTACGGGACAGGTTAGCGGAAGATTTTCAAAGCAGTGCTCCACCAAGCCCCTTTAATCGATAATCAACTCGTCCGTTCACGATGGGTTTACTTCTTTATCCCAATATTGTCACACGTATTTGCTATTCATATTTTAGACACACACTGCCGTTAAGTGCAGGAGGGTTAAATTTCCTGCTTGGAATTCAAAGTGAGAGCGCGCAGCCGTGGCACGAGCATCGTGAATGCCGAGAAAGGTTCGGTACTCCGGGGATATTGGTCGCCGTGGGGTGCGCCAGACTTTTGAGCGGGGGTGCGTGGCCATAACGGCGACCACCCAAAATTGAATAAACAAGCTCCACATCCAGCGGAGATTCGTCCTCGCCGGAGATTCGAACTTCCGGCTTTCTTGTACTCCAGCGAATCGAGCCGTGTCTATCGATTTCATCGAGCGCCGAGACGCGCGTCGCCCTGGCGCGTCATTTGCAACTGCACAATTGTTATTGTCACGTCCACTGCGCTCTCCCTGTGTTTTTTTTTGCCCCTTTCTTCCTCCGTTTTTCTCCCGCTTCTCTGACCCAGCTCCCCGTTTTCCACGGTATACCTATGTGTACACAACTCACACGCGCGATGTACATACGCATATATATATCCATGCACGCACGCATACGTATTTACCTATGCACACGCGCGCGCATATTCTTCTTTTTCGTTCACTCTTTCCATCCCTCTTCGCGTGACAACCCGGTACACCGACCACTTCCTGTTCATCCGCACAGTGCGCACTGGCGTGTACGCACGTTTACTTTTTCCACTAACGAGGGGACGCACCCGGGGATCGCACCAATCCTTTTTCTCTCACATCCGACGCTAGATCCGGATCTTTCAGCCGCGCGAGGAGCAAAGTAAACACGATCGTTTGTACCCGTCGTTTTGAAGCAGTAAGGCTTTTCCACGAGGCTCGCCTGCCGATTTGTAACCTCCTCGGCGCGATGGTCCTCCGTACGGAATAATTTTCTTCTTGTCCGCAGCGCGCCTCGAGCGTGGAGAATGCACGTTAAATCGTGCCCCGCTCAACATATTTCTCTTGTATCCGGCAGAAGGTATCACCTTTTCATCGGTGCGAGGCGCAAAGCAACCCTCACTGATTTATGCTCGGTAATTTAACATTATCGTAGCCCTTCGCAGTGCAGGTGCGCGCGCACCGTCCGTATGACAGCTGTCGCGGGTACTTCGCCGCTAACTTCAGACGTTGCGCGGATTATGTTCATTCGATTACACACGCTCAATTATACATCGAATTATACGCGTACGATAAAAAAGAGCTCTGTGTTTATTTTGTCATTGACTTTACATTTTGCTTTTTTGTTTTGTTTTCAATTTTTGGCATCGACCGCTAAAGTGGTCTTTTTCTGGGATTTGCTGTTTAAGCTGAATTGCGAACTAGCAAAGCTACGGTGTACATATTGCGCGGAAAAATGATCAGTGATGGGAGAGATTCAAACCCGGATCTCCCGCGTGGTTGTCAAAGCTTCTGTCCACTACACCACTGTATCCCACTACACCATGCCCTTTGATCTTTTATTTTGTACGAAGTTATTTATTGCATCTCACGCGTGGATACTGTATTTCTTTTTTATTGCCGAGCGCATTTTTAAAATTGTATTCTACTCGTGGTTTCATTCTCAGTTTCCATTTACCATTGATCTCCTCAAAATAGGTCGCTTATTATTACTCATTCGTATTATTCAATTTGCTAAGAACACATCTTCTTAGAACGTTCATTATATTTGTTACGATTGCTAAACGCTCATATGCTTTTCGTTCACCCTCCCTTGTAATGTTGCTTTCTTTCAAAGACGTGCATAAGGTGTAAAAATTAACGTACGTCTCTTAATTGCCTTGCCTTATCCTCGAAATAATCATTACCATATTCGATACACTCCTGAACAGACAATCGAAAATGCCCGCCAAATATATAATCTTGAAACCGAAATACATTCGATTCAACGTCAAGGCACGTGGTAAGTTTGTACACATTCTATGTAACACGTCTCGACATGTCGGACCAATGCCTGATAATTCCACTGTTCAATCATACATCGAGCTTCCCGCGTATTTTTAGGGTCACGAGAAGGCGCTCAGAATCACACTTGCGTGTCGTCTCGAATCCGCACCGTGCTGGTGTCGTTCGTCGACCCTAGGAAATATACGTCCCCGCGGACGATCCCCGATGAATATTTAATACCCATTGTCCGGATTATTTCGCGGAATTCTGTAAGCCCGGATGCATACCTTCTTGGAAGGAAGCCCTGACTCGAGGAACGGCCGTTTTCCCGAATTTATGTAACGACCGGCGATAACGCTAAAATCCTGGCTTCGGTATCGCGAAATTGACTATTCGTTACGGAATTCGGTAAATCCGCTGCGCCCGCAGCGAGGAGCACTTTTAATTTTCCATCGTTCGAGGCACGCAGGAGAATTATTGGGTCGATGCGTAATGTAGCGTCTTCTCCGCGAGAAAGTTTTGTCCATCGAAAAGAGGATTTTTGCAAGGCTATATTATAGTTCCAGAGTTGGGCTTTCTGATCGTTTTTTAATCGTTCGGTTGGAATAATTTTTTTTCCGCTAGGGGATTTTAAATTTGGGAGTATCGAATGGAAAAGCGGAACGTGTACCTTTGTTAGTGTTTAATGGGGGGAGGTTATTGAAGTAGAAGCGAATAAAGAGATTCCCAGCGTAAATAGTGAGGTTATAATTGGCGAAAGGGGAAGGGAAAAAAATAAATGGTTGCTTTGTTTTAGGGGTAAAATGTTGACTCGACACTTTTTACGCGCGTTTTTATATTTTCGATATAAATATTGTTGGAGTAAAAAAATCGGGTACGATTTTGAAGAGGCGAGGCAGGGCTTTGGAGTAGTGCACAAAACATTATAAAGTTATAACGTTTCTGGGGAAACTTCCGGTAGGTACATAACGAAATGATGCACTCAATGAATCCTTTAAAGCCGAAGTACCCACGAGAACGTTGCGTTTAACGGAAGTCGATACATTTCTTTTAGCCACTCGTTGAAGAATCGATAAGTGATTACAATTGTCGTTGAGAAGAGTAATAAAGAATGCTATCATCTCCTTAACTCGATCAGCCAACAAAAAACCGACTGCCGCAGAGAATATTTATGTGCGAGCAAGGTTCGACGATGGACTACGAACGATTCGAAAAGTTCTCTCATATATCATGATAGTTGACTCGACATCTTGATTTCAACAAAATTCTTAATACTAATTTGAATTTTAATCATTATCATTTTCATTAACCCTTTAATTATCGAGCCACGCACCGAATTGGACGATATGTATTATTCTGAGATACGAAAAGTTCTTACGCCATTTTTGGTATTAAGCAATGTACTTTCTAGGACAAAAAAAAGAAGAGTCGTATTTTCTTGTTTCTCCAGTTTCAACGAAGATGAAAAATCCATCTAATTTTCGTGCATCGATTTGTTTCAGGGCCGTGAAAGCATTCCAGCAGGTGCTATGGGTGGAACCAGGATTTCCACGAGCCTGCGAGGTTCACCTACGGCTCGGCTTGATGCTGAAGGTCCACGCTGACTTTGATACCGCCTTGAAGCACCTGACTATAGCATTGATCGATGCTACGACACCTGCTTCCTTCTCCAAGCTCGAAAGTGAGTGTCGGTTTTTGTCCTACATCGCCCACGTCCCGATAGCTTGAAAAATAGTCGGAACATCTGTCGGGCGTAACGCGCCTCGGCTTCGTTCTTGACTCGCATCGCGATACCACATGTTGCGCGATTTCAGGGACTGATTTATACACGATAATTAGGTGTATCGCTCCTTGATTCGCCAAAGCTTCAGGACGTTACGCATCTTTGCAAGTTCCACTCCGTTTTACTCGAATTATCCTATTCGAGTACTGTAGGTTTAACAATGAAAAGAATTTCGAGCTTTCCCTTTATCTCCCAAAGAATTTATAACCCCTTTATAAGCGAAAGAATTTATTATCGAGCGACCACGGTACGAGTAAAGTTTGATGTCCTAAAAGGATTTTGCGGCTCACCCAAACTGCACGGACATTTCAATATTTCGGCAAAAAAGCGCGAGTAGATTACGTTTGAAACTTTTCGAAATATGAAATACCGGAATGCTAAAAATGGAAAGTGGAACGCGTATTATGAATGGTTTATTTACGTTTTCCTTTGTAGTTAAACGTTTAATCGGAGCGGATCGTGATATGGAATTCCTGGAATTTTCACAGACGAGCTCTGGCGGGGCAAAAATTTTTACCTGTTGAGATTCATTATGAAATATACGCCGGCGGTGCGATCGCTCGCATCGCGGAAAACTTCTGCCGCCGAACTTTTTGCCTCAAATAAATGCCTTATTAAAGTCGGCGGAGGTGTGCGACGATTAAAAATCCGAAAGGTACGAGCGTTTAGCGGGGGATTGCAAAACGTCCACTTCGAGGTCTCGTTCATTATCCGGGAAATAATTTGGCCAGGAATTCGACGGCGCGTGGACCTTTTGCGATTTATTTTTACCAGCGAAAAAAGGAAGATGAAAAAAAAAAGATTGACCCACTGCAGGGAGAACGAGTTTGGCAAACCCAATTGTTCGTTTGGGCCGAGCATTCCGAAATTGCCCCCGAGCCGGCGCGTTTCTTTCCCGGTCGGAAAAGAATTTCATTATTATGTACGTCACCGGCTATTACGGCGGCACGTAATTCCGATGCCTTTTGAGGTATTTGGAACTCGTGGGAAACTCGTAAAAGGCGGCCGTGCGGAAATACAAAGAGAGATCCCGCAATAAGAGCGGCGCTCTTTCGACGATGGTCGCCGGTGTACTCGAAAGAAAAATCGTGTCAGCTTTTCGCGAGATGAAAACGCAATGGGAAATTGCCCAACGCCTCGATGACTTTTTCTTTTTTTTCTCCGGAAACGAGTTCCCCGGCGTACAAAGAAAAACCCACTTTTAGCCGTGAATGATAACGATACGTGTTCGTTTACTTGTTCATCTTTTTTATTCGTTTCTATTTTAATGAGTCGACCCTCGTAACGTGTATATGTAAAAAGTGGAACATCCGTACGACGATGTGCGTATTTTTCTCTTTCCGGTGCATGGACGTGTGAATTATGGAGGGAAATTTGCGAAGAAAAATATAAATGTAGTCGCCTGGTAAATAAAATCGTGTCGGATGCGAATAAAATGACGTTTGCGTTGCGCAGCTTATAGGTAGAAAAATTGCAATTAATATCAATCAACCTGACGGGAATGTCGCTGTTACGCGGTTAATTGAAACGTGTATGTGAAATTCAAAACTTTAGAAACGCATCAGGAAATGCTTTCGCATAAATTCGCAGAAAATGTTTACTTAAATATACTGCACGTGCCATAAGCAATTTTAGAATTTCTGGCTTATTTCCTATATTACACGGTGGTACGTACTCGCTTATATGAAATGTCGACGATTTTGAATTTTTAAGAGAGTTCGCTTTTACGGTTTTTTTTTTAAATTTAGACACGAGCATTCGCTTCTATACGTAATAACGAGACTTTGGTACAAGCGATACGATGACCCTAGTAAATAAAGATGTCGAGTAAATTAGACTCGATCCTTACATTGACGTGAATAACGGAATAAAATGTAAAAATGAGAAACGAGTAAAATTAGAAGAGTCAAAAAGTTAATTCAGAAAAGAACGAGTAATTCAGAAAAGTCAGAAATGAATCATGCTTATTTTTGAAGATACATATTTGAAGTTTCGTGAAAGACTCGTTGGATTTTTATTGGAGATACAATGCTAGTTTGCAGAGTAAAGTATCTAAGTTTATCCTATCTGCGCGTACACGTTAAATTGCAATGCATTATTTAAACGCGTACGATGAAATCGATACTCCTGTGACACGATAAATGGCTATTATGCACGCACGCGACACGTTTATATCCTAACATCTTTCATAGATCCTTTCCTATGCTCTTTTCCGCAAACCTTGTCCACATTTCCATCCCGACACGATCGCAATTATTTCGCTCCTCTACATCGATAACTCGATTTCGATTGCATATTGATATTAATCTCTGTAAAACGTCCAGCTTTTATCGCATGCATAATAGGTTATTACCCAGAGCAACGAGAAACGTTGTTAGAGCAATAATAATAATAACGAAAATAATTACACAAAGAGGCGCGTAACGAGTAAGTGGTATTGCACACTCAACGAGGTAATACCTCTATTAAATGAGAAACAATCTGCATGTATTATTTCATGATGTACTTACCGCTTCTTCGTGACCGTTACGAATTTACTCCCCGTTTATTCTACGATTTTATACCTACATTCACGTAAAGCTATACGATTCATTCTAAACAGCCGTTCAATACTCTCGTCGTTTTGCGTATTTAACATCAGAACAGCTTTATCTTTCAATCACTCGTTATATCAATCGAATTCGAATTTTTTATAGCCCATCATCCCCTGAATCCTATCACGAGTATATCAACACTTTTATCTTGTCGCAAAATATTTTATCAACGGCACATTAATATATTACTATACAATATACACATATCCCTAATATTTACACACTTTTACAAATACGTACGCGTTTTAATTCCATTAAAACACTTTTTACTTGGCATCGTGTCGCAGTATCCATGACATTCACCAAGAAGCATCGCAATCCTGACATTGACGTCGAGACTCAACCCTCCTCGTAGAATATACTCCCTAGCGAGAAGTGCCCCCGACTCGTCCTTTCGCTAAGCGTTTCCTTTCCTTGCTTGCTATTCCAAAATCGTCCGTGATTGTCCGCGCATTTTCTTGTCCCGAACTTGACCTCGTTTTACTGCACGATAGAGTGACAGTAATATCACGGCGCTGCGGGCCAATGACTCCGCGTCGCGCTGCAGAAGGCGGTTAAACCCGCGGCGCGGCCAATGGTTCGAGGAAACGCGTAATATGGGAGTGTCAAGGTCGGGCCGATTTAAATGAGACGATTCAATACAGCTCGACGCGGTCTGGCGATGCAGGCGGGAGTTTCGCGGATCTTTTTCCTCCATCTTTCTTTCTCTTTCATTCTTATTTTGAATTCATTCTCAGCACCTACTGCTAAAGTCATTTGCCCTAGGACTACTGTTTTTTTCTTTTTTTTTTTTAAATTCATTTTTGGCACTGATTGCTAAGGTCGTTTGGCTCAGGATTTTTTATTTAAAGTGGGTTCTGCACTACCAGAGCTACAGTGTATATATCACATGGAAAAACTAGAAGTGATGGGTGGAATTCGAAACCTAACCTAGAAGTTCGATCTTCTATCCACTACGGTACCGTGGCTGTTTTATTTATTCCTTTTTTTTCCTATTAATTTTGAGCACCGAATCCTCGTGCACACGAGGAGATGCGATGTAACACGATAGTGTTTGACGATGCAAAGTATCGACGAGTGAAGTGTAGAATTTTGAGCTGGCCCTGGACATAGGATCGTAAAGGGTTAAGAATCTAAGCTATGCTGGCCTTCTGCCTTTGGGATCGTATGTCGAGCCCTTACTCGACGTTGTACAGTGCACCCATTCAGTGCATTTTTCTGCCATTCAAAACTTTACAACGACGAGAAGGCTCTCGCACATGCCTCGTGAAATTTTTATGGTCGCTGTTTCAAGCGTCCTAAGGTACAATGAATGAGTGTTGCACCGTGGGACAACTGGTATAGAATATTAGTGGAGTGCAAACCAGTGTTATTCGTTATGTCAAACTTTGCGCACATTGAAAAGATATCGCTTTCTCTTATGCAAATGTTCTAAACCAGAGTTTCGCGTTGAAAAAACCGCGTTACGTGCGTTTCGAAGAATATTCAAAATGCTTTCAATTATGAAAGGTCAGTTTACAAAGCGAGTCTTTCGCGAGCGCACATTCAAAAAGTAACGGGACTTTTTCGTGCATGAATCATTATCCACGGCAAATTTATTTTTTAACGTCTCTAAATTTAAATAATAATAATACTTCGGTTTACGATCCTTAAATTAACATCGAACAGTATTTGTTCCTAATTTTACGGATTTATTGCTAATTATATCCGTACTAATTTCCTTCGTGGATAAATAAACATACTCGAAATCCAGTTCTACTAACAGTATTTTCGGTTCATTATCAGGAATGCCTATTTGTATTTGTCACCACTGAGAGTCAATGCTTCTTGGAGCAAGAACCCATTAACACGTTTCTAGGTAGGCCGATTTTTTTACATCTTGCCACTCGCGTTACGTGAATTGCACGTGCTTCCACTTGCCGATATTAATAGCATAGCATTATTGGTATATAGCATAGTAACGGTGATAATGACCCAGGATGCGATACATGTCACTATGCGTCACTCATGCATTAGCGATATTATGAAATGCTTTGCATTTATCGCAAAGCGTAAATACGAGACACGATCCGAGTATTAAACGTAGCCTCTATTAAAAACGATACACGATATTAAAAACACATTAGAGGATATCCCATGGCCCACAATTGTTCATGCAATCGTGAACTTCGCGTAGACGACATAATTGATAAATACACCGATTTCTATGTCGACTCGTCAACGCGTTTCAGTTAAATCGTTTCGGTTAGCGTGTAGAAAGAAACACAAGAACAGAAGGCTTTTTTTTAAAGCCGCGCGTATTCCCGAGGGCCAATTACATCGCGTGCGAGATAATTCGGGGTTTTTCTCTCGTAAGTGAATCATCGCGGCACTTGTTGATTCATCCAGCATCCAGCTAAATCGTATGCTTCCACTTAGGATTCCCCATACCCATTATAGCGTAAGTCACCTCTCCATACCGGGAAACCAAGGCGCGAATCATGCCTGTTTCCTGCCGGAAGTGGAACTTGTGAAGTAACGTCGCGGAACACCAGGCGACTTACTTTTGGCCCAGTATCGTTTCTGGCGTGACAACGCGCTGCTGGACAACGGAATAACCGAGATCGAATGTATTAAGTTCAAACTGGCGATCGATCCGGCACTGTCGATTTAAGATAGAGAATTTTTTATACGTTCTTTATTGATTAACCGTTGTCAAGAGGTACAGCTATATTTTTTGCGTTAAATTTAATTATGCGTATAATAGATGAAAAGTATGTTTTATTGAGAATTTTGGTAACAATGAGTTTTCTTCATTACTTCCGTATGATTCGGATTTTTCTTCGTGTAAAATTTTGATAATAATATTCCTCTGAAATAACATTTCACCCAATCGCAATAATTCGTTCGTGGGAAGGGAAGAAGTATTTGCACGATCGATACGTGACATATATTCGGCGATGACAAACATTTATCTGGCACGCCTGTCAAGCCAATATCTGAACCCCCTTTCTCACGTGTTCCAGTAAAGTTTCACATCGCACACTTGTACGAAGTTCAAGGGAAGTACCGTCTGGCGAAGGAGCACTACGAGGCGCTACTTAAAGAAAAGAATTTGCCTTCTCATCTGAAGGCTGACATTTGCCGCCAATTAGGTAAGTCCTTACACGCGAGCTATTACGAAAAAGGTATGCTCCGACGGAGTACGGCCGCCTGGAAATATCCACTCGATTTTCCACATTCCGGGCGAGTAGGGAAACCTCGAAATGGTCGAAAGTTAAAATCCGCGGGGTCGCGAGCTTTCGGGATGCGAAACGACGTTTCTATCGATCGCCAATGCTCCGTTCAACCGGCTATTAAAGCTCGCGCGAATCAAGTTTCCAGGCTTTCCAGGCCCGTAAAAGAGAAAAAAAAAACCCTCCCGCAGGAGCCCAGCCCCCGAGTCGAAGGACAATCGAACCGCGTCCCAATTACGGCGGGGCCATTGCTCTTTTAATGATCGATGATAACTCCGCGCCGTGACCCCGGAGTTACGTTTATCCAAAGCAACGAGATATGGGGCTTAATTAAAGTCACCCCTTAGCCTGGCGCGCGTAAAAACCCTTTCCCACGATTCCTTTTCCACGAACAATCGCGCCGATCGGCAGGCATTCGCCTCCTCGGATTCGGCTTAAGGCTCGCCCCGAGTATACACCAAGTAGCAGACACGTGTATTGATTTATTCCGGGTTGGGGTGGCCTGGGGATGAGATGGAGAAAAGGGAGAGGGAGAGCGAGAGAGAGAGAGAGAGAGAGAGAGAGAGAGAGAGAGAGAGAGAGAGAGAGAGAGGGAGAGAGAGGGGGAGAGAGAGGGAGGGCAGGCGCGAACAGGAAGAAGAGGAAGAGAGAGAGAGAGGAAGAGCGGGCGCCGGTGGGGAAGGAAGATTGTGGGAACCATCCTGCCCCTCTGCTCTTCGTCCAGCTCCCTCTCTCTCTCTCTCTTTCTCTCCATCTCTCTTACTCGCTTTAGCTCTTGCTCCGTCTCTCCATCTCTCTTACTCGCTCTAGCTCTCGCTCTGTCACTCCATCTCTCCATCTGTCTCACTCGCACTCGCTCTCGCTCCGTCTCTCCATCTCTCTTACTCGCACTAGCTCTGTGACTCCATCTCTCCATCTCTGTTACTCGCGCTCGCTCTCGCTCCGTCTCTCCCCCACTCCTGCCCCTCCTTCCTGCTGGTGCCCCTCTCCGTCTCGCTCCCACTACCAACGAATTCTGACTTTCTCCGTCGTCCTCACTCCGACCAGTTACCATTTCGAGGTCTCGTGCCTGGCAGATGGCACACACCGATACTTTTAACCGCCGCGTGGCCGGCAGCTTTTCTGTACCGCCGCCTATCCACGCCGGCGTGAATCTACCGCCGGGAACATTGGCATTCACGAGGGATTCACGTTCTCGTAACGCAGCCGCGGCCGGGGAAATTTGCGAATGATTCCTCCTGGTCTTTTAACAAACAGCCTTACCGCGGATGTCCGAGGATTCGTTGGTTTATTGGACGAAACGTGGATATAGCTTTGTACTTTACGTTATGCAAGGAATTAAATTTATAGATTAGGTGTATTGGATATGATGATAATTTTTTTATTTGAATTTGGGAAACAGGATTTTGTACTTGTTTAAGACATTCCGTGAGGGATCGATTATTCTTTACTTCCGGAGTTACGTTTGATCTTCATTAAAACCATGTATGGTGTATTTCCCAATATTATTAAAATTATCTTCTGACGTGTGTCTCACAATTTTTATAATCGACACGAAAGATTCCTTTTTAATTTATCCTTTTTAATTTTCCGAGGAATATTCTAAATAGCTCGACTGGAAAATTCTGTGTGGTGCGTATACGCCTCACGCGACACGGAAGGTGTTAATCGGTCTTGATACGATGTGTACAGAGTATCCGTAAAGAGGACCGATTAGGTACCCGATTTTAATCGAGGATCCAGAGCGTGGAATCTTTCCAGCTTCTTCGACCCTCTTGTCGCTTCGAGAATGAGAAATTCATGATCCCGGTATTATAAATCCGGGACATCGCCACGGAGTTCTATCGATCTCCGGGACGTGCTAACCCACCTTAGTGGAAACGCGAGTAAACTTTGGATTATCGTGGACTTTGCGTGCACAGCAATTCCCTGTATAGAACTCTCGTCGTCTATCTATACCGGCGTGCACGTGGAACTTCGTGCATAATAGAACGCGCCGCTTCCACGCCACTTCCACGTTTGCGAACTATGCTTTGCGAAGAATTCCCCGTGGACTCGTACTTTGTCGTTGGGCGAATAAATCCTCACGACCGCGAGGACGAGCGATAGAAAAATCACGTGTCCGTAGGAATTCCGGAGGCAAAATGCTTCCTGCCGTATATCGAGTAAAAATTGCATACGCGCCTATAAGACCTGACAGGAAGTTTGGGGAAGTTAAAGTCAATCGAAAAACTCTGCCCTCCACTGCTCGCTACCACTCTCACTTTCAAGATCGAGCGCAGGACAAGTGCCTTTTCGTCCTTCCCAAGATATTTAAGAAAGCCGCAAACTTTCTCGTATGGATAATCGCAGCGACGAGACACTTAACTTCGATAGACTCGGACGAACCGTATTGGCAGTATAAAATATTCACCCCACTCATAACTGTAGAGTGAATATCGATGTCAGCCATGTCGTCCCCTTGCTTATAGTCACCGATAGTCGAAGCGGATCCATTTATGCCAAACTTTGTATTCCATGGACAGTCAAGAAAACTAGGAATCTTCCCGGAAGTATTAATAACCTCCCCTCCAATGAACCAAAGACCGCGTTTCAACCCTCGCAAGATTCAATATCATTGTTTCCAGTGCAATTCCAGGCAAAAAAGCGGACAGCATTATCGACACCTGGTGGCGTTTCGAAATTTTGGGCCTCCATAACGGAGTCGCTTCGCCGAAATCCTCGCGGGCCGACCTTAAGCCTCATTTCCGGGGGTGAATTTTACGATGGCGAAAAGCATTGCGCCTCGAAGACGGCTTTGCATTACCTATAGGTAGCTCTTACGGGGCCCAAACGGTACAGGACTCCTTTACAACCTGTTTACGGCTTCTCGCGTGTCGGCACCGCGACCGGTTCGATGCGCTCCTCTTTTTTCATAACTTAGTTGTCGTTCCTTACGGCAACCTTGCGCTCTCTTCCCACCCGGCGCGCCTTTTGTCAAGTGGGCCAACTACGACAAATTTCGTTCGCGGAGCGGATCGCCGGGCGGTCGCGTAAATGAAGGAAATTGAGGTGCGATTCGAGGATGGCGGCGCACCTCGGCCTCGTGGTACGTCCTGGCGGATAATAAATGTAGGCTGGAGGGAATAGGAGGTACCGCTATTTGGTGTTTGCTCGTGGCAAATAAGTTTGACAATTATACGCGGCTGTTAAAGTTATTCGAGAATAACTGGATAACAGTAACCTTGCCTGTGTTTTGCGAATAACAGGCTTTAGGATTCTTACCATTATGTCTCTTGCTTTTGAACGTGGCAAGAGGAAGGATTGGTCGTAAAATATTTATTTTTCGTTTTCTCCGATTTTACTGATACGCGCTAAGGCGGGTGAGGATGTTGCGAGGAGAAAGTGTATGGATAATAATTAATGCGGTGATTTTGATTAGTGTTTAATTTTTACGTGTGAGAGAGAGTGAAAAAACGGTTAAGTTCTCGCAAGGTTTTGACTCCAGTACGAGCGTTTTTCAGGCGTATTAAAAAAGTTAAATTGTACAAATATGATAGAAAAATGTAAATTAAACTTTAATATGTACATGTATATATATTAAATAATGTATATTAATATATATAATATT